>CM077092.1:119992184-120086335 GCA_039513925.1 Platanthera zijinensis
CTCGCGTTATTTCGCTCGGGCTCGCGTTATTTCGCTCGGGGCCTACGTTATTTCGCCCGGCGCGCGTTATTTCGCCCGGGCCGCAATATTTCGCCCGGGCGCCGTTATTTTCGCCCGGGCGCGCGTTATTTCGCCCGGGCGCGCGTTATTTTGCGCGGGCATGCGTTATTTCGTCGGGGCACGCGTTATTTCGCCGGGGCTCGCGTTATTTCGCTCGGGCTCGCGTTATTTCGCTCGGGCCTACGTTATTTCGCCCGGGCGCGCGTTATTTCGCCCGGGCGCGCGTTATTTCGCCCGGGCGCGCGTTATTTTGCCTGGGCGCGCGTTATTTCGCCCGGTCGCGCGTTATTTCGCCCGGGCGTGCGTTATTTCGCTCAGGCGCGCGTTATTTTGCTCGAGCGCGCGTTATTTTGTTGGGGCGCACGTTATTTCGCCGGGCGCGCGTTATTTCGCCCGGGCGCGGTTATTTTGCCCGGGCACGCGTTACTTCGCCCAGGAGTGCGTTATTTTGCCCTGGCACGCAATATTTCTCCCGGGCACGCGATATTTCGCCCGGGCACCCGTTATTTCGCTCACGTGTGTGTTATTTGCCCGGGCGCGAATTATTTTGCCCGGGCTCGCGTTATTTCGCCCGGGCTCGCGTTATTTCGCCCGGCGCGCATTATTCACCCGGGCAGGCGTTATTTCGCCCGGACACGCGTTATTTCGCCAGGGCGCTCGTTATTTCGCCCGTACGCGTGATATTTCGCCCGATCACTAGTATTTTGCACGGGCGCTTGTTATTTGGTCCGCGAACACGATATTTTGCCAGGGCGCGCAATATTTTGACAGAGCGCGCTATATTTCGCTCGGGCGCCCGTTATTTTGCCGGGAGCGCGTTATTTTGCCGGGGCGAACGTTATTTTGCCCGGGCGCGCGTTATTTCGCCCGGGCGAGCGATATTTTGCCCTGGAGCGCGTTATTACTCCCGGACGCACGTTATTTTGCACGGGCATCCGTTATTTCCCCTATATGCACGTTATTTCTCTAGGGCGCGCTTTATTTCCCTGACGCCCGAGTTATTTGCCCGGGCGCAGATTATTTCTCCCGGGCTCACATTATTTCGCCCGGGCTCCCGTTATTTTTCTCGAGCTCGCATTATTTCGCCCGAACATGCATTATTTCGCTCGGGCGCGCATTATTTCACACGGGCAGGCATTATTTCGCCTGGGCGCGTGTTATTTCTCCCTGGCACGTTTTTTTTTACTACGAGCGCGTTATTTTCCCGGGCGTGCGTTTTTTCGCCCAAGCACGTATTATTTCGCCCGGGCGCGCGTTATTTGGCAAATGCGCGCGATATTTCACCCGGGGGCGCGTTATTTCGCACGGGAGAGTGTTATTTTGCACGAGCACGCGTAATTTCCCCCGTGCGTGTGTTATTTCACCCTGGCGCGCTTTATTTCGCTCACACACGCGTTATTTGCCCAGGCCTAGATTATTTCTCCCGGGCGAGCGTTATTTCGCACAGGCGCGCGTTTTTTTACCCTCGGCACGCGTTATTTCCCCTGGGCGCACATTATTTCGGCCAATCGCGCGTTATTTCCCCTGGTCGCGTGTTATGTCTTATAGGCACGCGTTATTTCCCTGGGCGCACGTTATTTCGCCCGGGCGCGCGTTATTTCCCCTAGGCGCGGGTTATTTTGACGGGGCGCGTGTTATTTCGCTCTCACGTGGGTTATTTTGCCCCCGTGCGGGTTATTTCTCCCTTGCGTGCGTTAATTTTCCCGGGCCCTCTTTATTTCTCCGGAGCACGCGTTATTTTTGCCCGGGCACGCTTTATTACTCACGGGCATGCGATATTTCGCCTGCGCGCGGATTATTTATCTCGGGCTCTCGTTATTTTGCTCGAGCTCGTGATATTTCGCCCGGGCGCGCATTATTTCACCCGGGCGGGGGTTATTTTTCCCGATCGCGCGTTATTTCGCCTGGGCGCGCGATATTTCGCCCGGGCACGGGTTATTTTGCACGGGCAAGCGTAATTTCTCCCGAGCGCGCGCGTTATTTCTCCCGGGCGCGCGTTTTTTCACCCAGGCGCACGTTATTTCACCCGTGCGCGCTTTATTTTGCCCGGGCGCGCGTTATTTCTCCCGAGCGCGCGTTATTTCGCCCGGGCGCACGTTATTTCGCCCGAGCGCGCGTTATTTCGCCCGGGTAACCGTTATTTCACCCGGGAGCGCGATATTTTGCCCGGGCACACGTTATTTTGCCTGAGTGCGGGTTATTTCGCCCGAGCGCGCCTTATTTTGCCCGGGCGCGCGTTATTTTTCCCGGCGAGCGATATTTCACCCGGGCGCGCGTTACTTCTCCCAAGCGAGCGTTATTTCACCCGGGGGAGCGATATTTTGCCCGGGCGTGCGTTATTTTTCCCGGGCGCGCGTTAGTTCTCCCCGACACGCGTTATTTCGACGGTGGCCGCGTTATTTCGCCGGGACACACGTTATTTCGCCTCGGGCCGCGTTATTTCGACGGGGCGCGCGTTATTTTGCCCGGGCGCATATTTTGCAAGGGCACGCGTTATTTTGCACGGGCACACATTATTTCGCTCGGGCGCGTTATTTCGCCAGAGCACATTTATTTCACCCATGAATGCGTTATTTCGCCCGGACGCGGAATATTTTGCCCGGGCTCGCGTTATTTTGCTCGGGCTGGCATTATTTCGCACGGGCTCGCCTTATTTTGCTCGGGTGCGCATTATTTCACCCGGGAGGGGGTTATTTCGCCCGATCATGCGTTATTTCTCCCGGGCGGGAGTTATTTTACCCGTGCGCGCGTTATTTCGCCCATCCACAAGTTATTTTACACGGGTGCGCGTTATTTCGCCCGAGCACGAGTAATTTGCTCGGGTGCGCGTAATTTTTCCAGGGCTCGCATTATTTCGCATTGGCGCGCATTATTTGGTGCGGGCGCACGTTATTTCGCCGGGATTTCGGCAGGGCTCGCGTTATTTCGCCCGGGCACGCGTTATTTCTCACGGGCGCGCGTTATTTCGCCCGTGTGCGCGATATTTTGCCAGAGCACGCGTTATTTTGCACGGGCAAGCGTACTTTCGCCAAGGAGCGCGTTATTTCACCCATGCGCGCGTTATTTTGCCCGGGTGCGCGTTATTTTGCCCGGGCGCGCGTTATTTCGCCCGGGCGCGCGTTATTTCGCCCGGGCGCGCGTTATTTGCCCGGGCGCTCGTAATTTTGCCCGGGCGCGGGTTATTTAACCCAGGCGCGCGTTACTTCGCCCAGGCGCGCGTTATTTTGCCCGGGCGCCCGATATTTCGCACCGGCACGCATTATTTCTCCCGGGCATGCATTATTTTGCCCGGGCGCGCATTATTTCACCCGTTCTGGTTATTTCGCCCGATCACCCGTTATTTCTCCCGGGCGGGCGTTATTTCGCCCGTGCGCATGATATTTCGTCCGGGCACGCGTTATTTTGCCCGAGCGCGCGTTATTTTGCCCGGGCGCGCGTTATTTCGCCTAAGCGCGCGTTATTTGCCCGGGCGCAGTGTGTAAGACCCAAACCTCGGAGATGATCGCGGGACGATCAATCAGCACTTTTGGAGGTCTGAACAGGGGCACACGGCCAGGCACACGGCCGTGTGCCTACCCGTGTTCAGTAGTCTATGGTGGTTTTGTGCAGTCTCGAGTCAGAGAAGGACACGGCCTGAGACACAACCCGTGTCTCAAGCCATGTGTGGGGCACACGGCCTCGAACACGGCCGTGTTCGACGCCGTTTTCATGAAGCCCGACGATCGTTCCTGAAGCTCCAGTCACGGCCGTGTCAGGACCTGTGTCGATCGGCGTAACTGATATTTTGGGTTAATCCGGGCCGTCCGGATCTTTTATGTTGGATCTAACGGCTGTGGGTTAACCAGGGGGTATTAGGGTTGAGTTTGGGGCTGAATTCCCTCATTTCAAACCCTACCTTTCTCTTTCTAAACTCTTAGAGAGAGGTGAGAGCCAAGAGGAGGAGGAGCAAAGTTCCGGCCGACGGCGGAGCACCGGAGCACCGACTCGCTCCGAGTCTGGATCCTCGAAGGCAAGGGCGAGGCGAAGCTTTCCATCCGTCAACATCTTCAAGGCGGGCACGCGGAAATCTACGAGGGTAACGATCCTCTTCATAGGGCATGTGTAGTCGCCCTTCTTTCTATGCATGGGGAAATCCCCCTCTCGCGAGTGAGCGTTGAGGCGCGGAATCTCTTCGGGTAGATATGTAAAGTCCCTGTTGTTAGAGCCCGGAATCGGAGTACGGGCGTAGGCATTGTGTGTGAAGCCTATTCGGGTTTAACCCGGATCGGTGATGTTTGCATTGCATGGCCGGAGAAGACTCCGCGCCGATGATTTTAGTTTTCCGAAATTTCTACGCGGTAGATTGCATACAGGGATCCTTGGGGGTTAACCTCGAGGTGCACCCGGAAAGCTTGGGCGGAATCGCATTGCCGCCACGATGTTGCCTTGGAGGGCAATCGGTACATAACGGGGTTATGTGCGTGTTTTGATCGATTGTGGGAATGAGGAGAAACTTGGCCCGCACCGATGGCTAAATGGCCGTGGTGAAGTGAGCAACGAGCGGGTGGAACTCTACCCATTCCAAGTGTCTCGGTAGAAGCGACCTAAAGTACTTGGACTTCCCGGGAGGCTGGAAACGGGCCTAGGCTTCGGCTGAAAGGGCTAAATGCTCACGAGAGTTGCCATCCGAGGGATGGTGGTGGAATTGCGGTGTCGGACTGGGTCCGGACCGGGTTCACCGGTTAGTGCCCTGAGAGCACGGAGTGTGCGGCCGTGCGTGCCGACACTTGTGGCGAATAGAATACTTTATAGAATTGCTATAGTTGTTTTATATGCAGGGAAGGAGCACCGCCGTCCCGAGAAACGGGACGGGGTCATTATAATTTGGTTAGCTTTGCTGACCGTTGCCCTTTTGTATTGCCACCTCTTGGGTGGATTGCTTTCTACAGGTGCTGCTGCGGAGCCAAGCGGCAAATAGCGGGCTAAAGCCCAAGTTGCAGCGCCAGCCTCGAAGGCTTAGTTATTAGCTTTTTCATATTCATGTATGGCCGCCTGCGCGCCGATGTATGAAAGACGCTATCTTGTTAAGCGAAACTTTTGTAAGGCCTTAAGGC
Organism: Platanthera zijinensis; assembly: GCA_039513925.1. Taxonomy (NCBI): domain Eukaryota; kingdom Viridiplantae; phylum Streptophyta; class Magnoliopsida; order Asparagales; family Orchidaceae; genus Platanthera; species Platanthera zijinensis. The sequence goes on from CM077092.1 coordinate 119,997,338, forward strand.
CGTGAACTCTTTTGTGTATTTTCATGTTCGTCATTCCTTTGTGGTATTTTATTACTAGTGGACATTCATGCCTTTATGGGTTCTTTGTTTAACTTTAAAATGCTTCCGTTAGAATGCGTTGTGTAGGACGTTGTTGTTAAATTGGTTGGATTGTTTGTCCATATTCGAACCTTCCGGTCTGTCCGTAGTATATGGCGTCGGGCCCCGCCGGACCTACTGCTATATGCTATGCGACCGGATAGGGGTGTTACAAATTTGTATCAGACTACATTTCGGTCTAACTTATTGGAATTCGCGGACGAATTCTTTTAAGGGGTGGTGAGCACGGTCACGTGCGTCATCGTTATAATATGAAAAAGAACCCCATGAATGTCCACTTAGGAATGAAAATACACTTGTTGAGGAACCTGCATTTTCCTTTAATTGCTGTTTGCAGTAGTGTTTGGTCGCTTATCGGTGTTTTTGCACGAATATAGGTGACCAGAAGTGGCGCTGGGCCGTCTGAACGGCCAGGTTCTGAGGCGAGCAGTGCGCCAAGCGATACGCCTGCAACACCTTTGTCTGCCGAGACCATTAGGTTGGTGGCAGAAGCGGTCATGGCAATGATTAATGCGCAGCCTGCAAGGCAGGTGCAGCAGCCTGCTCCTGCTGTGGAGCAAGTACCGCTTCAGACGGCAGAGCAAAGGAGGGTTGAGCAAGTTGTGTTGGAGCCAGAGTTGCCGCGGAGAGCAACTGAAAGACAACTGAAGCATGTCATGGGCTTTCATCCACCGGTGTTCACGGGGGCAGAAAACCCCGACCCAAGCAGAGGATTGGCTCTCAAGGGTCAACAGGGTGATGACTGCGACGGAAACTGAAGAGTGGCAGAAGACCACTATAGCGACGTTCCTTTTGGATGGGGACGCAAGACTGTGGTGGGAGGGCCTAGAGCTGCATCAGTTGAGGGGAACGCCATTGGCCGAAGTCCCAATGGAGGAGTTTGCGAGACTATTTATGGCTCGATACCTCCCCTCGGCGCAGAGGATCTGCTAGAGAGCGAATTCCAGAAGTTGGTGCAGGGTGATAGCACCGTTGATGATGATACCTCCACGAGTTTACTCGGTGGGGAGATATGTCGGCGCTACCTTCGCAGACGAGGAGCGCAAGACGAGCCGCTTTTATGAAGGGCTAAGGGATGATTTGAGGTTGCTACTGTCGGGCCCAAGGCGCAGGTTTCATGACCCTGGTCAGTTCGGCCAGGTCCTTGGAGAAGGTATGAGAAACGTGCAAGCGAAGAAGGAGAGGGAATCTGGTGGCAAGAGATCAGAGTTCAAGGCGCCGACTACGTCGAAGTCGGGCTACCGCAGATTCTCCAAGAAGTCTAGGACGTCGGGTCCATCTCCTTCTGCAGGTGCCTCGGGGGCAACTACCAATCGAACCCCGGGCGCTTGTTTCACGTGTGGAAAGCCGGGGCACTTTGCCCGTGACTGCTGGAGTGGACGCTCAAAGTCCGAAAGGAAACAAGGAGCTACATACGAGGAAAAGGGCAAAGCGGTGGAGTCGACCGCGTCCCACTATGCTCCGACTCAGCCTAGAGTCTACAACTTGGGCCAGCAGGAGGCCATCAAGCAAGCGGATGTGGTGACAGGTATGAGTTAATTTATGCAAGTTGACTTGAGAATACTATTACCTATTGCTTGTTAAGCTAATGTCTTTTGCTTAGGCTTTGTGGTGATTTGCGATAGTCCGGCACGGGCACTGTTCGACACTGGTGCTTCGCATTCTTCTTATCCGAACAGTTTATATCGCATATCGGAGCCCCTTCTTCGATGGCGAAGGACAAGTTAGATGTGTTGCTACCGAATGGGTGCTCGATGCGTGCGGACAGAGTGTGCGCCGTGAAGGTTCACATAGGGAGCCAAGAGTTCGACTTGCTAGCGTCATTATTGCCGTTAGTAGAGTTCGATGTTATCTTTGGAATGGATTGGCTGTCAGAGCAGAAGGCTTGGATCGATTGCGACCGTAAGGAGGTCAAGCTGGGTGTAGGGCGGAGACTACTTTCGAGGGGCTTAAGGGGTCGAGCAAGACACTGATGTCTGCTCTTCAGGTGGTGAAGGCGGTTCGTGCTGGTGCAGAGCTGTTCTTCGCATTAGTGGAGGCCCCGCAAAGCCGAAGTCCACTTTGGATGAGATCCTCGTGGTATGCGAGTACCCAGATGTGTTCCCAGATAGCCTTCCTGGAGCCCCACCACAGCGAGAGATTGATTTTACGATCGAGCTAGTGCCGGGTGCCAAACCCGTGTCACGTGCTCCTTATAGGTTGGAGCCAAAGGAGATGGCGGAGTTGAAGGTTCAGCTGGAGGAGCTGATGGAGCAAGGTTATGTGCGTCCAAGTTCATCGCCTTGGAGCGCACCGGTCCTCTTCGTTAAAAAGAAGGACAGTAGTATGCGGCTGTGCATCGACTACAGAGAATTGAACAAGTTGACGGAGAAGAACAAGTACCCGATCCCGAGGATTGATGATCTCTTTGATCAGTTAGTCGGATCGTCTGTATACTCCAAGTTGGACTTGAAGTCGGGATATTATCAGCTGAGGATCAGGGAATGTGATATCCCAAAGACGGCATTCAGTATGAGGTACGGGCATTTCGAGTTCACGGTCATGCCGTTTGGACTGACGAATGCGCCATCGGTATTTATGGATTTGATGAACAGGACGTTCAGAGATTACCTGGACCGCTTTGTGATCGTCTTTATTGATGATATTCTAGTGTACTCGCAGAGCGAGGAAGACCACTTCAAGCACTTGCATTTGGTGTTGGAGACTCTGAGAAGGAATGAGCTTTACGCAAAGTTCTCCAAGTGCGAGTTCTGGCTACCCTCGGTAGCGTTCCTTGGCCATATAGTGAGTGGGGAAGGTATAGCGGTGGATCCGGCGAAGATAGTTGCGATACGGGAGTGGCCTGTGTTGTCTTCGGTAGCGGAAGTCCGTAGTTTCCTTGGGCTTGCCGGCTATTACAGGCGCTTCGTAGAGAACTTCTCGCGGATAGCGTTACCTCTCACAAAGTTGACCAGGAAGGATCAGAGATTCTTATGGACGCAAGAGTGCGTGCAAGCTTTTGAAGAGCTGAAGAGACGGTTGACCACGGCGCCAGTGCTCAGTTCGCCGAGTGGAACCGAGGGCTTTGAGGTGTATAGCGACGCTTCGGTTTGTGGTTTGGGCTGCGTGTTGTTGCAGCATGGTAGCGTGATAGCGTATGGATCGCGTCAGCTAAAGGTGCATGAAAGAAATTATCCGGTGCACGACTTGGAGTTGGCGGCCGTGATATTTGCACTCAAGTTGTGGAGGCACTACCTATACGGAGTAAGGGTCGACATATACACCGATCACAAGAGCCTAAAATACTTGTTGGATCAAAAGGATCTCAATATGAGGCAGAGGAGGTGGATGGAGTTCCTGGGGACTACACTTTCAAGATACATTATTTACCCAGGAAGGGCAACGCAGTTGCGGATGCGCTGAGCCGCAGGGCTCCCGCCCAAGCCAACTGTTGTCGGTGCATGATGAGCGGCTAGTACGGGAGTTGGAGAAGCTTGAGATCTGTTGCGTTGACAAGCAGTCGAGCGCCAAGGCAATGTTAAACTGGACAGAGGTGCAGTATGACCTAGCTGACCGGGTTTGGCAGGCATTGGAGTTGGATGAATCCATGAAGGAGCTTTTGGAGGCCGCTCTGGATGGGTCAAATTCCCAGTTCTCGGTAGACGATGGGTTATTAAGGAAGGATCATCGTTTGTGCGTCCCAAGTGGGGCAACCTCCGGGCGGAGTTGATGTACGAGGCTCATCATACCAAGTACTCAATCCACCCAGGGAGCACGAAGATGTATCGTGATCTTAAAAAGTTGTTTTGGTGGCTGGGACTTAAGAAAGATGTGGCGTTGTATGTGGCCAGATGTCAAGCGTGCGCCTTGGTGAAGGCGGAGTGCCAAAAGCCGGGCGGATTTCTGAAGTCCTTGCCTATACCGGAGTGGAAATTCGACGACATATCCATGGATTTTGTGCATGGATTGCCAAGATCGCAGAAGGGAAACGACGCCATTTGGGTGATCGTTGACAGATTGACGAAAGTGTCGCATTTCTTACCTATGAGGAAGGATGATCCAGTAGAGAAGTTGGCAAAGCTCTATGTGGATAGCATTGTGCGCTTGCACGGGGTGCCCCGCAGTATTGTGAGTGATCGCGATGGGCATTTCACGTCCAATGACTGGAGGCTAATGCATCAAATGTTGGGCTCCAAACTGAAGTTTAGCACGGCGTTTCATCCGCAGACGGATGGCCAGACCGAGAGAGTCAACAGAACCTTGGAAGACATGCTCCGCATGTGTACGTTGGACTTCGGAAAGAGGTGGGAGGACCACCTATACTTGGTCGAATTTGCTTATAACAATAGTTATCAAGCAAGCATTCAGATGGCGCCGTTCGAAGCTCTTTACGGAAGAAAATGTCGCACGCCGTTGTCGTGGTTAGAAACGGGTGAGTCCAAGCTTTATCAGCGTCAAGACATTGAAGATGCCACTTCTTTAGTGCGTACTATACGGGAGCGGTTGCGGATTGCCCGGGATAGGCAAGCCAAGTATTATAATGCCAAGCATAGGAACGTGGAATTCAGTGTTGGCGATTGGGTGTACTTGAAGATCAAGCCGTTCAAGGGTGTCTCACGGATTCGACGCTTGAAAAAGTTGAGTCCGAGATACCTTGGGCCATTTGAGATTCTGGAGCGGATCGGAGAAGCAGCTTATAGGTTGAGGTTATCAGCAGAGTTAAGTGCTTTGCACGATGTATTCCACATCTCGGTTTTGCGGAAGGCAGTGCAAGAGCCTTCGCAGGTGTTAGCGGCCGACCAAGTACCGGTTGAGGAAGGATTGACAACGAAAGTCAAGCCCATATCTATTGAGGATTTCGAAGTCAAGCGGCTTCGGAATAAGGAAATCAGAATGGTGAAGGTCCGTTGGGATAACTGCGGAAGCGAGGAGCTCTCTTGGGAGCGAGAACAGTCAATGCGCGAGGAGTACCCCGAGTTGTTCCCCTCAGGTACTCGTTATGTTTTTTTTGTGTAGTCTCTGTTCTTAATTTCGGGAAGAAATTCTCTTAAGGGGGAGGGAGTTGTAAGACCCCAACCTCGGAGATGATCGCGGGGCAATCAATCAGCACTTTTGGAGGTCTGAACAGGGGCACACGGCCAGGCACACGGCCGTGTGCCTACCCGTGTTCAGTAGTCTGAAAGTGAGGCTAAGATCAATCTCAACTCTAGAGGGGGGGTGAATAGAGTATTTTAAAATAATTTTTCACAGTTGAAATAAACAGCACATATAAAATTTAATTTATGATATAGTGTAGAGTGCTAGTAAGAGGTTAAAAACCAAGAAATAAAGAGCACAGCACACAGCAGACAAATCACACAAACAAACCAGAAGACACAAGAATTATAGTGGTTCCCCAAAAACCTGGGTACATCCACTCTTCTACCACCCTTGGTAGGAATCCACTCAGGATGAGTTGATCTGGTGTCCTGACACCAATGAGCTTTTGATAAGGTGCCCAAAAACCAAAACTAGATTTTTTGATAAGGTGTCTTGCCACCACTGAGTTTTGACAAGGCTCTCAGAACCAGACAGAACTTTTGAAGGGAGTTCAAGAACCCTTTTACAGCAGGAAAAGAAAAATAAGAGTGAAGGGTGTCTTCTCTGTTCTCAATCAAATGAGAGAAGCACAAGTGGATTGATGATGTCAAAGCTCCCCCTGAGATGTAGAAAGGTTCAGGAAAAGAAGCTTTGCTCTAGGGTGATAGGTCTTCAGAACTTTGATCTCCAGCACAGGATGGTTTCAGCAAGAAGGCTGAAAATAAGGTGTCTGGAGTTCTGAGATGAGATTGTGAACACTTTTCAGTCAGCAAGAAGATTATTGGAGTCACACTTCTTCTGTTGTTCTTCTGCTATCAGTATATTCTATTTTGTGTGTTCACTTTCTTTCTTGTCAATCTCTGTATCTATTTTTCTTGTGTATTCTGTATATCTTAATAACACAGAAGAGAGGAATTAATTTTCTGACGTTTCCTTGTCCAAAATTAGCCGTTGGGAGTCATAAATGTCTTCCAAAAATAGTCTTGTCTTCTAGAGGAAAGTCCAGCAAACATTCTCTGAATAATTCCTTGAAACTTGCTCCAGAATAAAGACAAACGGCTGGGAGATCTTCTCACTTAAATGCTGATAATATTCAAAAAACATTCCAAAGAACAGCAGCATTTGAATTCCTGGAAGCGTCGATCTCTCCAAAAAAACGTCGATCTGAGCTCTACGATCGTCGAACTGAGCTCAGAGATGAAATGGACAAGCAGACAGAAAACGTCGATCTGAGCTCGACGATCGTCGAACTGAGCTCAGAGACCTGAGAAATAACTTCAGGGAGGGATCGTCGAACTGAGCTAGAAGATAGTCGAGGGGAGTTCGACGATCAAGCAGAAGCTAGCCAAAAGCAGATAGTCGATCTGAGCTCGAAGATCGTCGACCGGAGCTCGACGATTTATTGAAGTTGAGCTCAGAGAGCGTCAAACGGAGTTCGACGATTCGTCGACCTGAGCTCGACGAAAATTGCCTTAGACTTAGCTCTTCAACCTTGATCTTGGAATGATCCTGGGGGCAGCTCCAAACCTAAGTTCTAAGCCCTAGACTCATTCTAATGTTGACCTTCTTAACTATACAACTAGGTCAACTGGGATTCCTAAGACAAGCATAGTGATCCTTACCCAAATTAGTAATAGGGTGTTCCAACAATCTCCCCCTATTTGGGTTAGGATTACTATTTACAGACAATCATAGGAAATGAAAAGCATACAACAATACATAAGCTAATACAAAATTACAGAGAAGATATATAGCAGCAAAGCAGATCACAGATAAATAGCAGCAGATATCCAAAGGTGGATGAAATGTTTAGCTTACACAGTTCACTTCCTTTCAGATCCCTTTTTAAATAAAATTTCTCTATTTGGATTCTGACTTTCTTTCTTTGACCTTCTGTCATCCTCTGCACCTAGAGAAGTTTGAGATTTGGGCCTTGGAACAACAGCCTCTGGGTGCAGCTTCATGTAATCTTCTGGATTGAAAATTTTTCTTGATGCATATCTTTCCAGTTCTTTCTTTCTCTGCTCTGATAAGGTAGTTATGTTTGAAGTATCTTTGCCTTGTTCTCTGGCCTTTTTTATTTGATCAAGGGCAGCCAATTCTTTCATTCTGGCTGTCCAGGATAAAGGGTTGTTCTCAGGATCTTCAAAAGGAATATGAGGTTCATATCTGTTGATGATTTCAGAAACAGTAGAAGGGGTCCTGGAGACAATTGTGTCTTTCAGCTTGTAAGGGAAAGGGCCTGAAGAAGGGTCAGAGTGACCTTGCCCTTCCCTTGGATGAAGTCTATGCCCTCTCTGGCTTCCTCTAAATTGATCTCTTCTTGATTGATATCCCCTTTGATGCTGTCCCCTTTGATATGATCTTTGATAATACTGGGAAGAACTGTGTCTGGAGACTGGAGCTTGAGAGGCTGAACCTGAGCCAGAATCTGGAGGAGGAGGAGGAGGAGGCTGATATTGAGAAGATCCCTTTTCATATTTGTCAAGCTTCCTCTTCTTCTTCATAGCTTTCAGTTGATTTTTGGAATATTGCATCCAAGGCTCAGAGATGGGGCAGTCATGCAGGATGTAGTATGGAATATCATTGGAGTCTTTGGCTTTGGCAGGAGGGACTGACATCATTGCTTTACTTCTGGCTTTTCTCTTCTTGGCAATAGTGCTAGCAGAATCATCAGAATCAGTCCTGTATTGGTCACTCTCAGAACTTTGAGGTTGATCATACAGATCATCAATTCTTCTGATAAGCTCTTCTTGAGCTTTAAGTTTTACAGAAACAGCAGGAGCAGGAGGAGAGAGAGCAGCAGCAGAGCAGATAGAATCAGGAGCAGACACTAGAGCAGGAGCAGCAATTTCATCAGCATCAGTTGCTGGAATCATTTCTATGTCAGCAGTAGCAGCAGCAGCAATTTCAACAGAAAGAGGCACAGTGGCCTTAGTAGCAATTGAAAGAGGCACAGTGGCCTTAGTATCAGCATCAGAGATATCCACAGCCTTCCAGGACTTGATGTAGGAATCAATATGGCTGGGATCACAGGTAGCTACAGGCACAATGGCCTTAGACAAATCTTCAGCAGGAGTTGCAGGCAGACAGCTGAAATGGACTGTATCAAATATAGATAGCAGCCTCTGCAGATTAAGTGCAAAAGCACATCCAAGAGCTGGAGCTGGAGCAGACATAATATCAGCAGCTGGCACATCCACTTCTTCATAAGGCATCTCCCTCTGCCTTGGTTCAGAGAGAGGTGAATCAAGGCACACAGAAGATGGGATAGCCAGGGAGGAGGAAAGGAAGGCAATCTTGGTAGACAGCTCCTGTACTTGCTTCAGGAGTGGAGCCAGGGAAGACTCCAGTAGAGATGTCAGCTTGGGAGCTAGCAACTCATACAGCCTGTCTGCCAAATTAGGAAGATCCACATGCTCAAGTGGGGCTTGAGCAGAGGTAGAGGCAAAGGTGGATGGAGGGATGGTGGCTGAAACTGAAATTGTGGAGAAAGGTGGAGAGGGAATGGTTGGTTCAGAAGATGGAATTATGGAGATAGAGAAGGTTGAGGTGGAGATAGGGGAAGTAAGAGATGGTGAGAAGGAGGGTTGAGAGAGAATTCATGGAGCATTTGTTGAAAGGAGGAAGTTGAGGGTGGTTCAGGAGGAGTAGAGGGTGAATCATCCATGAAGGAATCATCAATGAGTGAGAAGGATGGTAGGGAGAAGGTTGAATGGGAAAAGAGAGGATGGAATTCCTCTGAGGTGGATGGAGGAGGGGATGACATAGGTGAGGAAATGGTAATTGGGGATGAGATAATTATGGTGGTGACTGGTGGTGAGGAGGTGACGGCTTGGGTGGATGTGGCTGGAGGAGGGGAAGAAGCAGGCAGCTCTTCTGCTGGAGGAGTGACTGAGATAGTCCTTGTGCCTGAATGAAGTGTTGCAGCAGCCCTGGAGGGGTTTATGATCTGCCTATCCCTTTTACTGAAGAGGGCACAGGAAAGCCTCTTGGATGCATTGATAAACATGCCAGAGGAGGTTAATAGGTCAGGGCATCTGTTGTGCAGAAAGACCCCTAAGATTCTCCCATAACTAACTGCATTCTTGTTGATCTTCTTCTTAATCAGAGTGAAGAAGATGGAGCCCCAGTCCAGGTGTTTCTTATCTAATAAAGCTCCCATCAGGCAGAACTGATATCTGGAAATGGTGTCATGGGCTGAATGCTTAGCCAACAGCACCTTCCCAACTACATCAGCCAGGAATTGAAATTCTATAGCCAGATTTTTCTTCAGTAGCTTATTAGGGTTGACTGCATTGTGACCCATCCTATCCAGCATGGAGTCATACTCCTCTCCAGACAGTTCAATGGAGTCTTCTCCAGTACTGAGTTGAAAGACTTCTGTTAAAAGAGCCGGGGATAGAAATACCTGAGTCCCCTTAATGGTGCCGACAACAGAATTCTCAGTCTCGTCTGTTGCGGTAAAACACCACTCTTTAATTTCTTCTGAGGCGATCTTCATCCTTGTAGTCATTATTGGAGTCAGCTGTTGTTCTCTGAATAAGTTTAGGATGTCCTTGAAGCGCTGGTCGCTTCCGTCGAAGGAGTTTATGTCGATGTCAAAGCCTGTGTCGAACTTCATCTTAGCAATAGCAGCACTTGATTCAGCCATATTCACCTGCAACAGAAAACCAAAAACGACCAAGCGTAGAGAGTTTGGAGGGAAAAGAAAGAAAGTTGCAGAGTATGAAAGTGCAAGAGGAGAACGACGGCTGAAAGAAAGATTTTATATTAGGGTTCGACGGTGAAAAGGAAGATCGTTGAGCTCAGTTCGACGAAACGTCGAGCTTAGCTCGACGATTTTGGGCTACAGAGGGAATCTGAAGAGTCTTCAAAATCGGCGATCTTAGTTCGACGATGTTGAAAAACGTCGAGCTCAGCTCGACACCCTCTGATCAGAAAGAGAGAAAGCCTAGTTCTAGCGAGGGCTCTGAACTCAGATCGACGACTGCAAAAGCGTCGATCTCTGGTCGACGATTTTTGGAAAATCGTCGATCTCTGTTCGACGATTTTGGGGAAAACGTCGAGCGCAGTTCAGAGTCTAAACACATTCTACAGACATAAAAAGAAGGATTTTTGGCCTAGTCTTGGTCTGTTTTAGCTTTTCAAAATCTTGTAATTTAATTAAGGCTTCCTCCATCTAACATGCCTAACTGATTTAGGAAGAAACTGTGTTTCTTTTCATCCAAAGGTTTGGTGAAAATATCTCCCCTTTGCAAATCAGTAGGAATATATTGAAGTTCAATTTTATTTTTCTCTACATTATCTCTTAGAAAATGATGCCTAATTTCTATGTGTTTTGTCCTACTATGGAGGACTGCATTTTGAGCTATAGAGATAGCACTAGTATTATCACAGAAATTTTAAACTTCTCTAAGTTGTAGCCATAGTCTAAGAGCTGATTCTGTATCCACAATATTTGTGAACAGCAACTGCCTGCAGCCATATACTCAGCTTCAGCAGTTGCGGTTGACACAGATGTTTGCTTCTTACAGAACCAGGAGACAAGTCTGTCACCAAGGAACTGACATGTTCCACTGGTGCTTTTCCTGTCTATTCTGAATCCAGCATAATCAGCATCTGAGAATCCAGTTAAATCAAATGCTGAATCTTTTGGATACCAGAGACCTAGATTTGGACAACTTTTTACATACCTAAGAATTCTCTTAACTAAGATTAAATGTGACTCTCTAGGGCTAACTTGGAATCTAGCACAAATACATGTGGCAAACATTATATCAGGCCTACTAGCTGTAAGGTACAATAAAGAGCCAATTATTGCTCTATATATTGTCTGATCAACAGGTTTCCCATGTTCATCAGCATCTACCACAGCATTTGAGGGCATGGGTGTTTTCATACATGATGCATCAGACATACCAAATTTCTTAACCAATTCTTTTGCATACTTGGTTTGAGAAATAAATATGCCTTCAGCATGTTGCTTGACTTGCAGTCCTAAGGAGAAGGACAGCTCACCCATGCTACTCATTTCAAATTTAGAGTGCATAAGCTTGGAAAACTTTTTGCACAGTTTTGAATCAGTAGAACCAAAAATAATGTCATCTACATAAATTTGCACTAGTAGGGTGTGGGACTTATGGGTTCTAATAAAAAGAGTTTGGTCTACTCTCCCCCTAACAAAATCATTTTCCAGAAGAAAGCATGCTAGGGTCTCATACCATGCTCTAGGAGCTTGCTTGAGACCATATAATGCTTTATGCAATTTGTAAACATAATAAGGGTGAGTTAGAGAGATAAAACCTGGAGGTTGTCTAACATAGACTTCCTCTTTGATGTCCCCATTGAGAAATGCACTTTTTACATCCATTTGATACACTTTGAAGCCCTTGTGAGCAGCAAAGGCTAGGAATATTCTGATGGCTTCCAACCTTGCAACTGGTGCAAATGTCTGATCATAGTCTATTGCTTCTTGTTGAGAGTACCCTTGAGCAACTAGCCTTGCCTTATTTCTGACTATAATTCCTTGATCATCCAGCTTGTTCCTGAATACCCACTTTGTTCCAACAATGGGATGATCCTTTGGCTTAGGCACTAGTACCCAAACCTTGTTCCTTTCAAATTGATGCAACTCCTCTTGCATTGCAATGATCCAGTGTGGATCTTGCTCTGCATCTTGAATGGATTGAGGCTCAATTTGAGATAGGAAGCAAGTGTGCATCAGGTTCTGGTTGACCTGACTTCTAGTTTGCACACCAGCTGAGATTTCTCCAATTACTTGGGTGATTGGATGATCTCTTGTTGTTACTAAGTCAACAGGGAGTGTTGATTGTTCACCAGCCTGTGTTGTTGTCTCCCCTAGTGGAGCAGCAACTGGCTCTTCAGGATGATTTTCTTCAAGATGTTGAACTTCTTCTTCATCATCACTGCTCTCATTCTTTTCAGCATCTTGCAGTTTGTTCAAGTCTTCAGCTAGATAATGTACCTGCAGAGGTTCTATGGTAGAAGCATTCTTCTCCTTGAAAGACATGTTAGCTTCATCAAAATAATATGAACAGATTCTTCAATTTTACAGGAAGATTTATTATAAACCCTATAGGCCTTGCTGATCATGGAGTATCCCAGAAACACTCCTTCATCAGCTTTAGCTTGGAATTTTGCTAGATATTTCTTGTCATTATTATGAATAAAACAAGTGCAACCAAAAACTTTGAAATAGCCTATTTTAGGTTTCTTCCCTTTGAGCAATTCATAAGGAGTCTTGCCCTTCAGCTTGTGTATCAGGCTTCTGTTCAACACATAGTTGGAGGTGTTCACTGCCTCAGCCCAAAAGGACAAAGGTAGGTGAGCATCTGCCAATAATGTAGTTGCAGATTCAATGAGTGTTCTATTTTTCCTTTCAGCTACCCCATTTTGTTGAGGAGTTCTAGGAGCTGAGAAAGTGTGCCTGATCCCTTCACTCTGACAGAACTCTTGCATGAGAAGAGAATCAAACTCTGTCCCATGATCACTTCTGATCAGGGCAATGTGAGTGTTGAACTCAATCTGAATGCATTTGAGAAAATCTGTCAAACATTTGAAGTTATCAGACTTCTTCCTCAAAAGAATACCCAAGTGAATCTTGAGAAGTCATCTACAACCACTAAAGTATAGGACTTCCCTCCTAGGCTTTGCACTGATATGGGTCCAAAAAGATCCATGTGCAACAGGTACAAAATCCTAGGTGAATCACTCTTATTAATTGATTTAAAACTACTTTTAGTTTGCTTGCCTAATTGACAAGCCTTGCAAAGTCCTTCCTTCTTGTAGGGACCAGAAGGTAGTCCTTTAACAAGGTTGTCTTTAGATAGCTTAGCAATGGTTCTAAGGTTAATATGCCCTAGTCTCTTATGCCATAAAATATTAGATTTTGAAATGGAGTTGAACAGGCAAATATCTACTATAGGGGAATGAAAATCCACTAAGTAAATGTTACCTCTTCTGTTACCTGTCAACACAGTTGTGTTGTCCTCTGTCTTGACCTTGCATATGGCTTTGTTGAATGTCACTTGATATCCTTCATCACACAGTTGACTGATACTTATCAAGTTGTGCTTGAGTCCTTCAACATATGCCACCTTCTTGAATGTGACTGGACCAATTTTGACTGCACCATATCCTTTTGTAGTTCCAAAGCTTGAGTCTCCAAAAATTACTTTGGGTCCAAGCTTGGCTTTGAAGGAAGTGAAGTTTTCCTTGTCCCCTGTCATGTGCTTTGAGCACCCACTATCCAGATACCATTGATGGTTTGATGCTGGATAGGTCTTCACCTACACAAAAACAGCTTATTTGTTTTTGACCCAGTTAACCTTGGGCCTAGGTTGATATCCCTTGAATTCTGAAATAAAGGACATCCCAGGTTGGTCCTTATAACCTTCAGGATGGTATCTCCTAGGAGGTACTATCCATTCAGTATAGGGATTAAAGCCTTGGGATGTGGGACTTCTAGGATTGAATCTAGATGTGCCATTGAAGGATTGTTCACAGTCCTGATTTCTGTTCGACGATCGTCGAACTGAGGTCGACGATCTTGGGTCAGATCGTCGATCTCTGTTCGAAGATCGATTATGCTGAAGTTCAGAATTTGGATATCGTCGAGCTGAGGTCGACGATCTGTAGTTAGATCGTCGAGCTCTGTTCGACGATCGTCGAGCTCTGCTCGACGCCATCTGTTGAACTGAGTTCTTCTCTGACAGATCTGTATTCTTCCTGGGTACCTTTATTACTCCCTTTCCTTTGTCAGAGACAAACTTGATTGGAGTTGTCAAAATTATAGGTTGGCTGGATGAGGCACCCAAGCCCAGTGTGCTATTAAATCTAGAGTTCACTGTGCTTGTGATGTCCATCAGTCTGATACTTCTCCCATTTAGGGATTCTTCAAACTTTTTGGCCTTTGATAGTTCACTTTTCAGTGAAGCTATCTCCTCCCTACAGCATTCTAACTCCTCAGAGAGTTTGAGGTTTTTTGAGTTTAGGACACTATGCTCAGATAATTGATTCCTGAGAGAGATTATCTCCTTCTCAGATTTTAATAGATCTAGACACAGTGTCTTAAATTCATCTTTGAAGTCCTCAGAGTTAAAATCAAAAGAGTTGATTACCTGATCCTCATCTGGTTGACTTTCTGAATCTGAATATGATTCTTCATCAGAGTTTTGCTGTGATGTATTGATAGCCATCATGCAAAATTCTTTTTCATCTGCATCATCCTCATCATCACTGGAGCTGGATGAGGCTTCAGATTCCTCTTCAGCCTCACTCCATGTCTCAGCAACAAAGCCCTTCCTTGTATGTTTGTTCTTGCTGGAGGAGGCTTTGTCTGAGCTATTCTTCTTGTAATCCTTTTCTTTTCTTCTTTCTCTTCTTTCCCTTTTGTCCTTATTCTTGTTTTCTGGACAGTCAGGCACAATGTGGCCTGGTTTCCTGCAACCAAAGCATATGATTTCTTTATTGTTATTTGATTTATCATACCTTGGTTTATCATGACCCTTGTATGGTCTCTTTCTGAAGTCTTTTCTGGCCATCTTGTAGAATCTTTTGGCCAGTAGACTTATGAGCTCATCATTTCCTGTAGCTTTATCTTCAGGCACCTCTTCTGCAGCTTTGAAGGCTATGGTCTTTTCTTTCCTTGTAGCTGGAGAGATAGCCTTTTGTTCTTCTTCTCTATTTTTAATGAGCAGCTCATAGGATTTGAGCTTGCCCAGGAGAGCTTCAGTAGTAATCTCATTTAAACTTCTGGCATCCTTGATTGGCCAGATTCTTGAATCCCAAGTGCTGGGGAAGCACATCAGGATTTTGTCATTCAGCTCAGTCAATGAGATTTCTTTGTCTAGGGTTTTTAGCTCATTGACAATTAGACTTAGTCTATTGTACATGTCAGCCACTGATTCAGCTTCTCCCTTTTTGAAGTTCTCATATTGGCTTATCAGATGAGATCTTCTATCTTTCCTTTCATCAGCAGATCCTGAGACAATTTCAGAGAGTTTGTCCCAGATTTCTTTGGCTGAGTGGCATTCAGCCACCTTCTGAAAGATTTCATCAGACATTGTTTGGGCTAGGATGTTCATAGCCTTAGCATCTGCAGTCTTCCACTTCTTTATATCTGCATCTGTTCCAGAAGGAGGTGGAACAGCACTTGTACTTGAGCTTGCTGGTGGAGTTTGTCAAGACAGAATTAAAAATATCCTCATCAATAGAATTCATGTATAATCTAATCCTTGCCTTCCAGAGTGCAAACTTGGAAAGGTTGCACACTGGTGGTCTGGTGCTTGCATAATCTTTGTTCTGTGCCATGTCTTTAAATAAATAGGTAGATGTATAGAAAATAATCCCCTTAAGAGATTGATCTTATCAAGGATCTTTTGGTTCAGGTGTTAGCCTGTATGAGCAACCAAACCTCCCTCTGATACCAATTGAAAGTGAGGCTAAGATCAATCTCAACTCTAGAGGGGGGGGGGGGTGAATAGAGTATTTTAAAATAATTTTTCACAGTTGAAATAAACAGCACATATAAAATTTAATTTATGATATAGTGTAGAGTGCTAGTAAGAGGTTAAAAACCAAGAAATAAAGAGCACAGCACACAGCAGACAAATCACAGAAACAAACCAGAAGACACAAGGAATTATAGTGGTTCCCCAAAAACCTGGGTACATCCACTCTTCTACCACCCTTGGTAGGAATCCACTCAGGATGAGTTGATCAGGTGTCCTGACACCAATGAGCTTTTGATAAGGTGCCCAAAAACCAAAACTAGATTTTTTGATAAGGTGTCTTGCCACCACTGAGTTTTGACAAGGCTCTCAGAACCAGACAGAACTTTTGAAGGGAGTTCAAGAACCCTTTTAGAGCAGGAAAAGAAAAATAAGAGTGAAGGGTGTCTCTCTGTTCTCAATCAAATGAGAGAAGCACAAGTGGATTGATGATGTCAAAGCTCCCCCTGAGATGTAGAAAGGTTCAGGAAAAGAAGCTTTGCTCTAGGGTGATAGGTCTTCAGAACTTTGATCTCCAGCACAGGATGGTTTCAACAAGAAGGCTGAAAATAAGGTGTCTGGAGTTCTGAGATGAGATTGTGAACACTTTTCAGTCAGCAAGAAGATTATTGGAGTCACACTTCTTCTGTTGTTCTTCTGCTATCAGTATATTCTATTCTGTGTGTTCACTTTCTTTCTTGTCAATCTCTGTATCTATTTTTCTTGTGTATTCTGTATATCTTAATAACACAGAAGAGAGGAATTAATTTTCTGACATTTCCTTGTCCAAAATTAGCCGTTGGGAGTCATAAATGTCTTCCAAAAATAGTCTTGTCTTCTAGAGGAAAGTCCAGCAAACATTCTCTGAATATTTCCTTGAAACTTGCTCCAGAATAAAGGCAAACGGCTGGGAGATCTTCTGACATAAATGCTGATAATATTCAAAAAACATTCCAAAGAACAGCAGCATTTGAATTCCTGGAAGCGTCGATCTCTCCAAAAAAAACGTCGATCTGAGCTCTACGATCGTCGAACTGAGCTCAGAGATGAAATGGACAAGCAGACAGAAAACGTCGATCTGAGCTCGACGATCGTCGAACCGAGCTCAGAGACCTGAGAAATAACTTCAGGGAGGGATCATCGAACTGAGCTAGAAGATAGTCGAGGGGAGTTCGACGATCAAGCAGAAGCTAGCCAAAAGCAGATAGTCGATCTGAGCTCGAAGATCGTCGACCGGAGCTCGACGATTTATTGAAGTTGAGCTCAGAGAGCGTCGAACGGAGTTCGACGATTCGTCGACCTGAGCTCGACGAAAATTGCCTTAGACTTAGCTCTTCAACCTTGATCTTGGAATGATCCTGGGGGCAGCTCCAAACCTAAGTTCTAAGCCCTAGACTCATTCTAATGTTGACCTTCTTAACTATACAACTAGGTCAACTGGGATTCCTAAGACAAGCATAGTGATCCTTACCCAAATTAGTAATAGGGTGTTCCAACATAGTCTATGGTGGTTTTGTGCAGTCTCGAGTCAGAGAAGGACACGGCCTGAGACACACGGCCGTGTCTCAAGCCGTGTGTGGGGCACACGGCCTCGAACACGGCCGTGTTCGAAGCCGTGTTCATGAAGCCCGACGATCGTTCCTGAAGCTCCAGGTAACACGGCCCGTGGCACACGGCCGTGTCAGGACCCGTGTCGATCGGCGTAACTGATATTTTGGGTTGAATCCGGGTCGTCCGGATCTTTTATGTTGGATCTAACGGCTGTGGGTTAACCAAGGGGGTATTAGGGTTGAGTTTGGGGCTGAATTCCCTCATTTCAACCCTACCTTTCTCTTTCTAAACTCTTAGAGAGAGGTGAGAGCCAAGAGGAGGAGGAGCAAAGTTCCGGCCGACGGCGGAGCACCGGAGCACCGACTCGCGATCCGAGTCCGGATCCTTGAAGGCAAGGGCGAGGCGAAGCTTTCCATCCGTCTACATCTTCATGGCGGGCACTCGGAAATCTACGAGGGTAACGATCCTCTTCATAGGGCATGTGTAGTCGTCCTTCTTTCTATGCATGGGGAAATCCCCCTCTCGCGAGTGAGCGTTGAGGCCCGGAATCCCTTCGAGTAGATATGTAAAGTCCCCGTTGTTAGAGCCCGGAATCGGAGTACGGGCATAGGCATTGTGTGTGAAGCCTATTCGGGTTTAACCCGGATCGGTGATGTTTGCATTGCATGGCCGGAGAAGACTCCGGGCCGATGATTTTAGTTTTCCGAAATTTCTACGCGGTAGATTGCATACAGGGATCCTTGGGGGTTAACCTCGAGGCGCACCCGGAAAGCTTGGGCGGAATCGCATTGCCGCCACGATGTTGCCTTGGAGGGCAAATCGGTACATAACGGGGTTATGTGCGTGTTTTGATCGATTGTGGGAATGAGGAGAAACTTGGCCCGCACCGATGGCTAAATGGCCATGGTGAAGTGAGCAACGGGCGGGTGGAACTCTACCCATTCCAAGTGGTCTCGGTAGAAGCGACCTAAAGTACATGGGACTTCCCGGGAGGCTGGAAACGGGCCTAGGCTTCGGCTGAAAGGGCTAAATGCTCACGAGAGTTGCCATCCGAGGGATGGTGGTGGAATTGCGGTGTCGGACTGGGTCCGGACCGGGTCCACCGGTTAGTGCCCTGAGAGCACGGAGTGTGCGGCCGTGCGTGCCGACACTTGTGGCGAATAGAATACTTTATAGAATTGCTATGGTAGTTTTATATGTAGGGAAGGAGCACCGCCATCCCGAGAAACGGGACGGGGTCGTTATAATTTGGTCAGCTTTGCTGACCGTTGCCCTTTTGTATTGCCACCTCTTGGGTGGATTGCTTTATACAGGTGCTGCTGCGTAGCCAAGCGGCAAATAGCGGGCTAAAGCCCAAGTTGCAGCGCCAGCCCTCGAAGGCTTAGTTATTAGCTTTTGCATATTCATGTATGGCCGGCCTGCGCGCCGATGTATGAAAGACGCTATCTTGTTAAGCGAACACTTTTGTAAGGCCTTAAGGCCGTGAACTCTTTTGTGTATTTTCATGTTCGTCATTCCTTTGTGGTATTTTATTACTAGTGGACATTCATGCCTTTATGGGTTCTTTGTTTAACTTTAAAATGCTTCCGTTAGAATGTGTTGTGTAGGACGTTGTTATTAAATTGGTTGGATTGGTTGTCCATATTCGTAACCTTCCGGTCTGTCGGTAGTATATGGCATCGGGCCCCGGCCGAACCTACTGCTATATGCTATGCGACGGATAGGGGTGTTACACAGTGTTATTTCGCCCGGGAGCGCATTGTTTCGCCCGGACGCGTGATATTTCACCCGGGCGCCCGTTATTTTTCTCGGCCGCGGTGTTATTTCTCCCGGGCGCGCGTTATTTCGCCCGGGCGCCTTATATTTCCCTCGGGCACGCGTTATTTCGCCCGGGTGCGTTTTGTTTCGCTCACGCGCTCATTATTTGCCCGGGCGCGCGTTATTTCGTCGGGGCGCGTGTTATTTTGCTCTGGCGAGTGTTATTTCACCCGGGCATGCGTTATTTCGCCCGGGCGCGCATTATTTTGCCTGAGCGGGTTATTTTGCCCGATCACGCGTTATTTAGCCCGTACGACCGTTATTTTTCCCGTACATGCGAAATTTCATCTAAGCACGCGTTATTTTGCACGGGCTTGCGTTATTTCGCGCAGGCGCGTGTTTTTTTTCGGGCGCGCGTTATTTCGCTTAGGCGCACGTTATTTTCCCGGGCGCCCGTTATTTTGCCCGGGCACAGTGTTATTTCTCCCGGGAGCGCGTTATTTCACCCGGGCGCGTGATATTTTGCCCGGGTGCCCGTTATTTTGCCCGACCGCAATGTTTTTTTGCCCGGGCATGCGTTATTTCGCCCGGGCACGTGATATTTCGCTCGGGCACGCATTATTTTGCCCGGGCTCATTTTATTTCGCTCACGTGCGCATTATTTGCCCGGGCGCGCGTTATTTTGTCGGGGCGCATGTTATTTTTCTCGTGCGAGTGTTATTTTGCCAGGGCATGCGTAATTTCGCCCGTGGGCGCGTTATTTCGTCGTCGCGCATGTTATTTGGCCGGGGCGCAGGTTGTTTTGCACGCGCGCGTTGTTCTGACCAGGCGTGCATTATTTCGGCCTGGTGCGAGTTATTTCGCCCGGGCGTGTGTTATTTCGCCCGGTCGGGCGTTATTTCGCCGTGCACGCGTTATTTTGCCAAGTGTGCATTATTTCGCCTGGCCGCGCATTATTTCGCTCGGTCGCACATTATTTTTCCCGGACGCACGTTATTTCTCCAGGCCGCGCGATATTGGCCGGCGTTATTTCGCTCGGGCGCGCGTTATTTCGCCCTAGCACACGTTATTTTTCCCGAGCATGCGTTATTTTGCATAGGCACGCATTATTTTGCCCGGGGGAACGTTATTTTTCCCGGGCGCCCGTTATTTTGCCCGGGCGTGTGATATTTTTCCCGGGCGCCCGTTATTTTTCCCGGGCGCGGTGTTATGTCGCCCGGCCGCTCGTTATTTCGCTCGGGTGCGTGATATTTCGCCCAGGCGCGTGATATTTCGCCCGGGCGCCCGTTATTTTGTCCGGGTGCGGTGTTATTTCGCCCAGGCGCTCGTTATTTCGCCCGGGCGCGTAATATTTTGCCCGGGCACAAGTTAGTTCGCCCGGGCGCGTTTTATTTCGCTCACGCACGCATTTTTTGCCCGGGCGCGCATTATTTCATCGGGGCACGTGTTATTTTGCTCGAGCGAGTGTTATTTCCCCCATGCATGCGTTATTTCGCCCGTGCACGCGTTATTTCGTCGTCGTGCATGTTATTTGGTCGGGGCGCATGTTATTTTGCCCGCGCGCGTTGTTCTGACCGGGCGTGCATTATTTCAGCCGGGCGAGAATTATTTTGCCCGGGCGCGCATTATTTCTCCCGGTCCCGCGTTATTATTCCCGGGAGCTTGTTATTTCCCCCGAGCGCGCATTATTTCACCCGCGCGCCCGTTCTTTTGCCACGGCGCGCGTTATTTTGCCGGGGCACGTGTTATTTCACTCTCGCGTGGGTTATTTCACCCTTGCATGGGTTATTTTGCCTGGGTGAGCGTTATTTTGCCCGGGCGCTCATTATTTCTCCTGGGCGCGCGTTAATTTCCTTGGGCGCTCTTTATTTCTCCTGGGCGCGCGTTATTTCGACCGGGCGCACGTTATTTCGCCCGAGCACGAGTTATTTGCTCGGGCGCGCGTTATTTTGCCCGGGCGCGCATTATTTCGTACGGGCGCGCATTATTTTGCGCAGGCGCACGTTATTTCGCCATGGCACGCGTTATTTCGCCGGGGCTCGCGTTATTTCGCCCGGGCACGCGTTATTTCCCACGGGCGTGCGTTATTTTGCCGGGGCGCACGTTATTTTGCCCGAGCACGCGTTATTTCGCACGGGCGCGCGTTATTTTGCTCGGGCGGGCGTTATTTCGCCGGGGCGCGCGTTATTTCGCCCGGGCGTGCGTTATTTCGCTCGAACGCGGGTTATTTCGTCCGGGCAAGAGTTATTTCGCCCGGGCGCGCGAAACTTCACCCGGGCATGCGTTATTTTGCCCGGGCACGCGATATTTCGCCCAGGCACCCGTTAATTTGCCCGAGCGCACATTATTTCGCTCACGTGTGCGTTATTTGCCCGAGCGCGGATTATTTCGCCCGGGCTCGAGTTATTTTGCCTGGGCGCGCTTTATTCACCCGGGCGGGCATTATTTTGCCAGGATACGCGTTATTTCTCTAGGGCGCGCATTATTTCGCCCGTGCGCGTGATATTTTGCCCGAGCACGCGTATTTTGCACGGGTGCATGTTATTTCGCCCGCGAACACGATATTTCGCCCGGGCGCGCGATATTTTGACAGAGCACGCGATATTTCGCCCGGGCGCCCGTTATTTTGCCGGGCGTGCGTTATTCCGCCCGAGAGCGCGTTATTTCGCCCGGGCGCACGTTATTTTGCCCGGGCGCGCGATATTTTTCCCGGGCACGCATTATTACTCCCGGACCCGCGTTATTTTGCACGAGCATGCGTTATTTCCCCTGTACGCGCGTTATTTCGTTAGGGCGCGCTTTATTTCCCTAACGCCCGAGTTATTTTCCCGAGCGCGAATTATTTCTCCCGGGCTAACATTATTTCGCTCGGTCTCCCATTATTTTTCCCGGACTCGCGTTATTTCGCCCGAACACGCATTATTTCGCCCGGGCGCGCGTTATTTCGCCCGAGCGGGGTTTATTTAGCCCGAGAAGGCATTATTTCGCCCGGGCACGTGTTATTTCGCCCGGGCACATGTTATTTTGACTGCGTGCGAGTTATATTCCCGGGCGCGCGTTTTTTCGCCCGAGCGCTTATTATTTTGCCCGGGCGCGCGTTATTTGGCCCATGCACGCGATATTTCACCCGGGAGCGCGTTATTTCGCACGGGAGCGCTTTATTTTGCACGAGCACGCGTAATTTCCCCCGTGCGTGCGTTATTTCGCCCGGACGTGCTTTATTTCGCTCACGCACGCATTATTTGCCTGGGCGCAGATTATTTCGCCCGGGCTCACATTATTTTTCCCGGGAGCGCGTTATTTTGCACGGGCTCGCATTATATCGCCAAGGCATGCGTCATTTCATGGGGGCGCGTGCTATTTATCTCGGGCGAGCGTTATTTCGCATGGGCGCGCGTTATTTCACCTTGGCGCACATTATTTTGCCCAAGCGGGCGTTATTTCCCCTAGGCGCGCGTTATGTCTCCTAGGCACGCGTTATTTCCCCTTGGCGCACGTTATTTCGCCCGGGCACGCGTTATTTCCCCTGGGCACGTGTTATTTTTGTAAGACCCCATTTTTTTTCTTTTAAAACACCGGGGTCTTAGGCCCAGAACTGCCCCTTTGCGGTGACACCTTCCCGCCCTAAAGGGTAATCACCACAAGCGCTGATTCTGCCGGCCAATTCCATCACAGAAAGGTAGCACAATGAAGTAAAATCAAGTCCACAAGAAAATCACATATATAGAAAAAGAAGTCTCCATGATGGGAGTGTCCACAGAATAATATATCAGAGTACTAAAAATACGGGCTTATGCCCGGTACATCATGTCCTCACTACAAATCACTCATGCGGAAACAAAAACAGAACATCTACTCATGGTCGAGACTCACGGTCCCGGCTGTATGAACTCCGGAGCTAGACTGCCCCATCTCCAAGTGCACCGGTCTCTGGGGCTGCTCCCCCGTGCTGGGCTCCATGATTCCCTTTACTTATTCCCTTCTCATATTACAATAGATACCTAGAATGATTTTTAATTTTCCTCCCATCGGGAAAGACGATCTTTCGTCGAACCCGAGCACCTCTTAACTCTAGCCAACACCACTTCTCACTACTCTTCATATCATTCTATTGCAAAATCATCCACATCTATCCACCTAGACAAAATGACTAACTCCGACAACTATCCCAGATCATGTCCTATTGCAATTTAACAATTTGCTATATGCAGACCAACCTACACTATATGTCGAACCGAATAGGAGATAATCTAGATAATCATTCAAATGACCTAAATTATTTACTGAAGGTATATCATGATATGATTAGCCTAAAATCAGAAAACTATAATTTTCCTAATTTATCTGGCATTTAATTAATTTCCTCAAAAATTCCATGGGCTACCGGTTTGAACATGAACTATCCTAAGTACTCATGCAAGATGTCCAACGAAATTATTATAAATATTTTTGTAATCTCAATATGGTAAGTCCTAAGTATCACAATTTTTCTATCATCAAATGGGCACTAAAACTATTTTAGCAATATTTTCTATCTTTCGTTATTTATGAATCAAGTACAGAGAATATCCATTAAAAAAAATATAAATTAATTATATTATTCAGGTACAACCTTAAAAATAGCGTTGGCCAAGTTTCATAATTTTTCAGCAAGTATTAATTTCTGAATAAATTAATTATCAAAAATCTCCATAATGTGGACTTGTAAAGAAAGTGTCGTAACTAGGATTGTAAAAATCTCGAATAAATATCTACAAGCATATAATGGCATGAAGGTCTCAATTCCAAAGACTCATAATTTTTCAACAGCAATATCATCCATAATTAATTTTTAAACCATAAAACCCCTTTTTAACATTTGTGAAGGAAGTACTAGATTTACTCAACTAAAAATTATACAAAAATTCAGGAGCAACCATTCTTACCTAAAACATTTACTTCCAAGATTTCATGGGGTTTCAATGAACATAAAGATCCAAAGAATTAAAACATCAATTAAGGCTATAACAATTGTTACAAATGAAGTGCTGGAAATAGATATCATAAAATTCCAGTAAAATTGCTATAGATTTTACCCGCCCCAAAACTTACTCTACCTGAGTTTCACAGCTTTTAGATAATGTTTAGTGACATCTTTTACTTATTTGGTATTTTACCCTAAACTTAAGGTTAAGGTTTTAAGGTATCTACCTGTCTCCAAATCCTCCAAGATTCCATCAAGATGATTTATATCATGCTAATGTCTACTCTACTGAATTTCAAGGCAATACGAGAGCAAATGCCCCTATGTCCTTCACAACCCTCAAAACCCACCATTTAGGGTTTGAGTTTTGATCCTAGGGTAAACCAACCCTAAACCACACCATTTTCACCAAGTGGGTTATAATAACTCCTCTCAGTCAGTGGTCAAAATATCAGCCTCTGTTGATGTGATTTGACCATTCCAACCTCTTAGTGCACTTTTTACTCAAAACGTCTCATTAATGCCTAGTTAAGAATAGGTGACTTCCTATCCAAAACTCATCCAAATGAGTTGAAATTTTGTACAGAGCTAGGTTTTGTTTCCAGGAACCACTAACCAAAATTTGGGAGGGTTTGGAGGTAATTTGTCTACTTAAATAAATTCCTCTAACTTAATTAAATTTAAACAAAAACCTTAGGCAAAGTGTCTCCAAAAATTCCTATTTTTGGAGTCAACTCTAAGTATAGCCCCCACTAAAACAGGTACTGCGGTCAAACCGTTTACCCAAATGAGTCGAAATCAATTTTAAATTAATCTAGACTCTAAGGGCTACAACTTTCGTGACTGGCTATTTTTCCTAAATCGGCCTTTAAGTACCTCGTTTTTCAGCTTTCAAAATACGCTCATTTATATATATTTTTCCTTATATACTATATTCACAACTTTATAATATAAAGTTGTTTTACTGTTCATCTTCTACAGAACCCAAGAACTGAAACCAGACAACTTATATTTCCTGTAGCTCTTCCATGATCCGTCTCTGGCCGTCCGGTCACTTCCCTGGCCAGCCACCACCACCACAACCTCCGTCGAGGCGATGGCTATCAGTCGGGGGTGGTTTGGCCGCCGGAGGTAGCGGTTTCCGGCGTACCCGAAAATATATTTTTCATGGTTTTTCCATGAAACACGATATAGGGCCGGCTCCTTTGAGCACGAACTTCCTTTCTAAGATCCTAAGATCTACCTATAAGAGAAGAAATAGAGGAGGACCTTGTTCGCGGTTTGGAGGCGAGATGAACGTCGGATTGTCATGGCGCGGTGGTGGCGTTCCCTAACTTCTCCTACATCAAGAACAATAACTCAAATCCGGTTGGTCAAGAGTGTAAACTTCTCATCTTGCTCTAAGGTGGCTTTTATATATCACCAAGTTAAGACGGGAAAGTGTAAGAATTTATGGCCATGAAGACTCTCCTCTTAATATTATTTCGGTTACGGTGGAGGGAGAGGAAAAGGTGGAAAATGAAATGACTGATCCATGTGAAAATTTCCTATTGGATCAACACTTCCACATTTTAATAAGTAATTAGAGAAGGAAACGGCCCATAAATACTCCTGGTTTAACTTTCCATACCAGAATTTATTATAACGCGTGTTAGAATAATTTTGGGCCTTAACCGACGTTTCGGCCTCTGTCACGGGCGTGACATGTCAGTTACAGGCAAGACAGGCCCGTTTGGAAAATTCCGAGTTCTTCGATCGTCTTCCTGAGATCGATGATCGTCAAAGGGGGTCACGTCCTAGGTCACGGGCATGACGGGTCGGTCACGGGCGTGACGGTCACGGGCGTGACCAACCCGTGATGCAAATTCTGTCACGGGCGTGACGGGTTGGTCATGGGCGTGACCAACCCGTGACCCTAAATCTTGGTCGATGGACTTCAATTCTTGGGTTTCCTAGGGTTCTGTCACAACAGACCGACTCCTAGGGGTCTAGCCGGAAATGGGATGTTACAAATCCCAATAAACAAAACAAAAATTTCGTCCCCGAAATTGAGGTAGAGCATATAGGGATTTCTACCGAAATAAAATAAACTTGTAACATCCCATATGGTTTTCCTATTGAGTCAAAGCGAGATTACTTGTTTGATAAACGAAGGCAATCTCCCCAATTAACAAAAGATCAGCCCCTACTTTCCTGACTAATTGCGCACACCTAGGTTCTCAATTTCCCTTATCTAGTCCTACCGGTTCAATACAAGAAGGTAATTTATTGTATACCAAGAGGTGGTGAGGTATACCTGACTGAACAGCTCCGGGAATTTTTGCCTCATCAAGTCCTGCGGTTCCCACGTGTGCTCCTCTTGACCATAGTTCCTCCACAGTACCTTGACTAAGGGGATCTTCTTGTGGCTCAAGATCCGTACTCCTTTATCATCGATCTGAACCGGCTCCAAGTGAACAGACCAGTCTGAAGCTACCGGCCCTTCAGTGGTCAAAATTTGCTGCTCCGGGCGTAGTAGAGCCCTCCTCAGCGAAGAAATGTGGAAGACGTCGTGCAGAGCTGCCAGCTCTGGTGGAAACTCCAAAATGTAGGATAGGGCCCCGATCCGCTCCAGGATCCTATAAGGGCCCATATACCTAGGGCTGAGCTTCTTCCTCCGACCACGCACCCGTGAAACTCCATGCAAGGGTCGGATCTTCAAAAACACTCGGTCTCCCACCTGAAACTCCAGCTGACGATGTCGGGCGTCATAGGACTTAGCCTGTCTGCTCTGCGCCTCTAACAACCTGTCTCTGATTAGTCTCACCTTAGCCTCGGTGTCTTCAACAAAATCCGATCCCAACGCCTTAGGATCCTTGTCCTGAATCCAAGAAAGCGGGGTCCTACATCTCCTTCCATACAAGGCTTTGTAAGGCGCCATCCTGATGCTGGACTGGTAGCTGTTGTTATAGGAGAACTTGACCAGGGGTAGGAGCTTATCCAACGGTTCCCCGCAGTCCAAAATGCATAGCCTCAAAAGATCTTCCAGCGTTCGATTGGTGCGTTCCGTCTGCCCATCTGTCTGGGGATGGAATGCGGTGCTGAAGGTCAATCACGTGCCTAAGTAAGCCTGCACGGATCTCCACTCCCTGGAAGTGAACCGGCCATCCCGATCTGACACGATTGTCTTGGGCACCCCGTGATATCTGTTGTGTACATTGGAAAATGTGTACCTGATTTGAAGAAACCCAACTTAGCTCAATGATATACATCAAGGTGTATTTGATGTTGTTTTAAGTTTACATGTGCAGGTGAAGAAGTGTTAAAAGAATGCAGAAAAATATTCTAAGTCCATGTGTCGACATTTGAAGAAACAGTGTCGACACTTCAGAATATTTGTGTCAACACTTGAAGGAAGCTGTGTCGACACAGAGAAAGATAGTCGACCACATTTGTGTCGACACTGGGAAGCAGTGTCGACTCACAGGAAGATAGTCGATCACATTTGTGTCGACACTGGGAGGCTGTGTCGACACAATGAGACAGAGTCGACACACATTGGCAGAAGTCGACAATACTTGTGTCGACACCAGAATCTGAATCTACAACAACTGTGTCGACACACAGGACTTGTGTCGACACACTGCAAAGTCAAGACTAAGTTATTCTCTGAAGAAGCTGTGTCGACTTAAAGGCAAACTTGTCGACATCATCAAAGGCTGTGTCGACACCAAAGTTACTTGTGTCGACACATACAGACAGTTGGTCTCGACACTTCCTGACAGTCTGTCTCAACACATTGCTGACCAAGACTAAGGCACAGGATCTGTTTGAAGACTTGACAGCTATGGGTTGCAGCCAGTTAACTGATGTTGTCAGACTTGTCAGAAGACAGTTATAAACCGGATCAGCCAGTTACCATTAAGAAGATCAATAAATAGACAGATTCAGAGAGAAGTAAAGACAGTAATGAGAAGATTGAACTTTGGCAATCAAATTGAGAAATCAAATCAAGGAGGTGTAATACACTAAAGAAGATCTTCATCAGAAGATCTAAGAAGACGATCTCAGGATCGATCTAAGAAGAGTTCTAACAAGAATTCAGAAGTATCATCAAAGGTGTTGGATAGAGAGGGATCCACCCATTTTTGAAGAAGAAGAAGGAAGCCATCAGTGGTTTCTCAAGAAGCTGTTTGGAAATCAACTCAGCTAAGTTCAGATTCAAGAAGCTTTGAAGAAAGCTCAGATTCAGTTGATTTCATCAGCTGATCAAGAATTGTCTTGTCCTCTTCTCTCTCAACAAAGGCAAGACATTAAAACTTCTTTTCTAAATTTCTGTAGGATCTGTTTTACACAGATCTTAGTTGTAAGCCTGTGATATAAAGGCTGAGTGTAGGAGAGTTGATCTCTGAGTGGTAGGGCTGTTTGCCTGAGTGTAGGAGAAGGTTCTTCTCTGAGTTGTAGGCCTTGTGGCAAGGCTGAGGTAGGGCTATTGTTCCTGAGTTATAGGAACCTATCCAGGTTCTGAGCTGTAGGATCTGAGGATCTGAGAATAGTGGAAGTTTGGCCGAATCTAGCATACTACTAGATAGGTGAAGGGGGAAAGTGGATGTACCCAGACCTTAGGGAACCACTATAAAACATTGTGCAATCTGTGATGATTAAATGTATATGAATGCTGTGCTGAATGTTTTAATTTTTGTAATTTAATTCTGCCTAAAAATTTGAACAAGCAATTAGAACCTATTCACCCCCCTCTAGGTTTTTAGGTTGTCTTGAAAGTAAAACTATCAAGTGGTATCAGAGGGAGGTTCCTCAAAAAGGACTTAACAGTCTGAGGTAGATCTGAAAGGCAGAATCAAGATTCAAGAAGATGGGTTCTGGAGAGAATCATAAGGAGCTAGGGTCTATGAAATTAGCCATATGCAAGAAGGAAATCTTTGGAATTTGGAAATAAAGAGTCAGGTTGTTTATGGAGGCATCTGACCCAAGAATATACATCACAGTTCAGGAAGGACCCTTCATTCCAATGAAGGTATCAGTTCTTGATGCTAATATTCAAACTCCAAAGAGTTATTCTGAAATAACCAAAGATGAAATCATTTTGGCAACCATGGATAAAAGAGCACAGAACATTATTGTAAGTGCCATAGATAATTCAACATTTCAGAATCTGATTCACTGCAAGACCTCCAAAGAAATGTGGGACACATTGATTGTCTACATGGAGGGATCAGAAGAAGTAAGACAGGACAGGAAATCTATGCTCAATCAGGAATATGAAAGTTTTAGACAAGGAAAATCTGATAGCATAACTGAGTGCTATAAGAAATTCTATAGAATTGTGAATGAGCTAATGTCCTATGGAAGAGTCTTCAGTACTTATGAACTGAATGACAAATTCTTGAGATCCTTAACAAAGGATTGGGACACAAAGATCTGTGCCATAAGAGAAGTGGCTAAATTGGCAGAGATCTCTCCTCCCACCTTGTTTGGAAAGCTGTTATCCTATGAAATGCAACTTTTGGTAAGGAAGGAGGAAAAAGAATTCAAGAGGAGAGCATAGAGAAAAGATTGTGGCATTCAATGCAGAATCCATCAGAAAGAATAGGAGGATATCACCATCCCATCCTAAGGAAATTGCAGAAGTCAGTTCAGAAAATTCAGATAATCAGGGTTCAGAAAGCTGTGATTCAGATACAGACTTTGCTGCATTCATAAGGCAATTCCAGAGGTTCTTGAAGAAGAAACAGTGGAAGTCTAAGCCCTCTACTTCACAGCAAGTTGATGACTATTATCAGAAGAAAAAGTCATCAAGGAAAGAAAAGAGCAGATCAAAGCCCAGCAAGGCTACTACTTCAAAGATTGTCTGCTATTATTGCAATAGACTTGGACATGTAGTGGATGACTGTCCTGATAAAAGAAAGGAGTCTTCAGACAAGAATAAGACTCATAAAAAGGGCAAGAAGGAGAAATCCTTTGTTGCAAAGAAGGATAAGAGCCTAACAGATCAGTCAACTTCAGAGTCAGAATCTGAAGCAGAAGCATATATTGGACTATATGTTGTATCTGAAGAAGAGGAGTTTCTGCAGTTGCTTGACTCAATCTATGATCAAGAGGATCATCAGTGCATGGGACTAATGGCAGGATCAGAAGTGGACATATGCCAGAATCAGTCTGGTCCTAATAAGGTACAATGTCCTTCTATGAAATCTGTTTGTAGTACAAGTACAGAATCAGCTACATCTGCATCAAGTGATGTAGATGCATCTGAATCTGAAGGAGATGTCTATCAATTGATAGATAAGTATGGGGACTTGTTGCAGGCCCTTAAGAAAAGCAAGAACCTGGTTAAATCTCAGGCTCATAAAATTGTTGAACTAAGGGTAGCTGCAACTGAGTTAGAGAAAGTAATTGATCAAAAGTTAAATGAAATTGCCAAGCTGAAGAATATAACTATTATTCAGATGGGCATAATTAATTATACCAATGATCAAGTGAAGAGTCTGGAGGCCAGACTAAGAATTAAAAAAGATTTAGTGGCTAGTTACTCTAAGCCAAAGTCTGTCTTACCCTTGATTGATGAATTTGTGAATCAAAAGGGTAAGGCAGGATTAGGATTCAAAGGTAACTCCAGGGCTGGCCAATTCAAGAGGAAAGGCAAAGCTCCTGTCAAGCCACTGAACTTTTCAGTCCCTATTAAGTTTAGAAAGGTGGAAGTGCCTTCTAACCTATATGATCATGAAAATATTCATAGTCATATTAAGTCTAATGTTCTGAAAAACAAGGGTGTAAATGCCAACAGGCCTACCTATGTTCATAAACCCAATGGTTATAAAAAATCAGTGGGTGAAGCTGTTGCAGCACCAGCAATGGACAGAAATTCTTTTGTCAAGGATGTATCTAGAACTAGATACAATAGGTTTGAATATTGGTGTTGTGGCAAGAGAGGCCATTTTGCACTAGACTGTTGGTATAACACAAGTGTTAGAAAGAACAATAGTCTACCTGTTAGAAGAAATAATGGTAGCTTTGTTAATGCTAACTTGAACCAAGGACCCAAGACTTGCTTGGGTTCTAAGGGTAAGTAAATCTGTGTTGCAGGTGAATCCAAGTAACCATGCCCCTATATGGTACTTGGATAGTGGTTGTTCCAGGCACATGACTGGAACAAAGGGGCTGCTGAAGGAGTATTCATCTGTCAAAGATGGACCTAAAGTGATCTTTGGTGGATCTGAAAAAGGAGTTATCAAAGGGTTTGGTAACATTTCTTCTAACCTAATTACTATCACCCAAGTGGCTTATGTAAAAGGTTTGAAACATAATCTAATAAGCATAAGCCAGCTGAGTGATTTAGGATATGACATTTCATTTGTTAAGGATGGATGTCATATCAAAAGGTCAAGTGATCAAGAGATCATTTTGACTGGGTATAGGAAGAGAAATGTATATTGTCTTAATTTTGTATGTGAGAATAAAGCTTCTTCCATCTGTCTTGTAGCTGATGACAATGCTTCTCATTGTATTAAGTGGCACAAGAGATTGGCTCATCTTAACTACAAGACAATTGGCCAACTCTTTATCAAAGAGTTAGTGAGGAATGGTCCTCAAGTTAAGTGTATGAAGGAAGGGATATGCTTAGCTTGTCAAAAAGGCAAGCAGACAAAATCCTCCTTTCAAAGCCTTGAAAACAAGGATTCTGTGAGGTGCTTATACCTCTTGCATATGGATCTTTTTGGTCCTATGCCAGTTCATAGTCTAGGTAGGAAGGTCTACACTTTTGTGGTTGTAGATGACTACTCTAGATTTACATGGGTATTCTTTCTGAGACAGAAATCTGAAACCCCAAGTGTCTTACTTAATTTTGTAAAGCAAATTCAGAATGAACTGAATAGTACAGTGGTCAAAATCAGAAGTGACCATGGTACTGAGTTTCAATCTGAAAGCATGACAAAGTTATGTGAAGATTTTGGGATTTTCCAAGAGTTCTCCTCACCAAGAACACCTCAGCAAAATGGAATTGCTGAAAGAAAGAATAGAACATTAATTGAAGCTGGTAGAACTCTATTGAGTGACACCTCTCTACCAGAATATTTCTGGGCTGAGGCAGTAAACACTGCTTGTCATGTGATCAATAGGGCTTCTATCACCAAGAGCCACAAAAAGACTCCCTATGAGATTATGAAAGGTAGAAAACCAAATCTATCCTACTTCAGAATCTTTGGTTGCAAATGCTATATACTTAACAATGGTAAGTCATATTTGACTAAGTTTGCTGCCAAATCCCAGGATGGGATATTTGTTGGGTACAGCACAAATAGTAAGGCCTATAGAATCTTCAACTTGACTACTCAAGTTGTTGAAGAATCTGTGCATGTTGTGTTTGATGAAACAAGATTAATCAACTGTGAGTTGTCTTGTAGATCAAATGACTCAACAGGTATAAGCAAAGGAATGGACAAGCTCTCCATTGCTGAAGCTTCAAAGGAAGATGGAGTATTGAAAAATGAAGGATATTGTCCAGAGGGAGTACAAGACACAATAGAAGATGAAGAAAACCAAGAGGTTCAGCATAATGAAGGAGCTGGAGATGTTCAACCAGAAGGGAATCTTTCTCCAGCTACAAGACATTTAAGAGACCATCCAACTGATCAGATAATAGGTGATCCAAGACAGGGAGTACAGACTAGAAGTAGAAGTCAAAGAACAGTTCTGCATTCAAGTTTCCTGTCACAAATGGAGCCTAAGAAGTTTGAAGAAGCCATCGAAGACCTACATTGGACTGATGCTATGCAAGAGGAGCTGAATCAATTCAGAAGGTGCAATGTCTGGGAGCTTGTTCCTAAACCAAGAGGCCACAATATAATTGGGACAAAATGGATCTACAGGAACAAGTTGGATGAGAATGGAGTAATAGTGAAAAATAAAGCAAGATTGGTTGCTAAAGGATACAGGCAGGAAGAAGGGATTGACTTTGATCAAACCTTTGCCCCAGTAGCAAGGCTGGAGGCAATCAGAATGTTCCTTGCCTATGCAGCCTATCAAGACTTCAAGGTATACCAGATGGATGTGAAGTCAGCATTTCTGAATGGCGATCTTAAAGAAGAAGTATATGTAGAGCAGCCATCAGGTTTTGTAGATCCTCTTAAACCTGATTATGTTTATAAGCTTAGAAAAGCTTTGTATGGGTTAAAGCAAGCCCCAAGGGCTTGGTATGAAACCCTGTCTACTTTCCTTATTGAGAATAAATTCTCAAGAGGAAAAATTGACAAAACTCTATTCCTTAGGGAATCCAAAGGCAAGATCATCTTAGTTCAGATCTATGTTGATGACATAATCTTTGGATCTACTGAAAACAACCTTTGTAAAAAGTTTGCCAAACTTATGCAAGGGAAGTTTGAGATGAGCAGTATGGGGGAACTGAAGTTTTTCTTGGGACTCCAAGTAAGACAGACTGATGATGGCTTGTCCATATCCCAGTCAAAGTTTACTAAAGAATTAATCAAAAAGTATGGTATGGAGTCATCCTCCATCATGAGAACTCCTATGGGAACAAGTATGCCTATATGCAAAGATGATGCAGGTAAACCTGTTGATGAGACTTTGTATAGAGGAATAGTTGGTTCTCTACTATATCTCACAGCTAGTAGACCAGATATTATGTATGCTACATGTGTCTGTGCTAGGTACCAAGCCTGCCCTAAAGAGTCTCATTATACTGCAGTAAAAAGGATTCTGAGATATCTTAAGGGCACACCTAATCTAGGCCTTTGGTACCCTAGGAATAGAGATTTTCTACTAATAGGTTATTCAGATGCAGACTTTGCAGGCTGTAGAGAGGATAGGAAGAGTACAACAGGTACTTTCCAATTCTTGGGAGGAAGATTGATATCTTGGAGTAGTAAGAAGCAGACCAGTGTGGCTATATCTACAGCTGATTCAGAATATGTTGCTGCTAGCAGCTGCTATGCACAACTATTGTGGATACAGCATCAGCTTAAAGATTATGGTATTCAAGTAAGTAGAACACCTCTTTTGTGTGATTCTAAGAGTGCAATTTCTATTGCTAATAATCCTGTTTCTCATAGTAGAACTAAGCATATAGAAATTAAATACCATTTTCTTAGAGATCATGTAGAAAGTGTTGGGATTTGTCTCCACAATACCTCAGATTTGTAGGAGGTCAGACCTTGAACTAAAATGAATTAAGGTGTATTTGATGCTGTGTTTAAGTTGTATGTGTGCAGGTCCTTAATGCCAAGTGTAGACCAATGTCAGTCTATAATGGGTCACCAAACACAGGACCATACAATGTAATCCCTCATTGTGTGATCCAAAGTGTTGGCCCATGTATAGCCTCTCTATTGGGATACACTTCCTATATGCACTTGGATTGATGGACAGAAGCATTGGAGCTAATTTCCTCAGAAAAATTTCTAAGTCCAAAATACTCGAGTAACCCCTTTGTTATACTCGAGTATCAGACTTAATACTCGAGTAGCTAGTTAGACATACTCGAGTAGTTAGTTAGACATACTCGAGTAATCAGTTAGACTTACTCGAGTAGGGTCTGAATACTCGTGTATATATTTCTATACTCGAGTAGTTAGTTAGTCACTCGAGTAAGTTGTTTTCATACTCGAGTAAGTAACTTAATCACTTGAGTAAATCATGTATCATACTCGAGTAGATCTTTTTTTCTTCTCTTTTCTGCAAATTCAAGTAGTCATACTCGAGTAAGTATTCTGATACTCGAGTAAGTTGTTTTAATACTCGAGTAAGTATTCTGATACTCGAGTAAGTTGTTTTAATACTCGAGTAAGTATTCTGATACTCGAGTAAGTTGTTTTAATACTCGAGTAAGTATTTCCATACTCGAGTAATTGACTTTGATACTCGAGTAAGTGAATGTTTCCCGGATACATATTCTGATACTCGAGTAACTTCCCCTTTCACTCGAGTATATCTTTCTTTCACTCGAGTATATATTTCTGATACTCGAGTATATATTTCTGATACTCGAGTATACCTCTTCTGATACTCGAGTAGTTCATCTTTCACTCAGTAAATTTCTCTTCCCTTACTCGAGTATATTTCTCTTTGTCACTCGAGTATCTAAATTCCCATACTCGAGTATATCTTCTCTTATACGAGTATAGCAGTTCTCTATTCCAGAATTCTTCTAAGTTCGAATTCGCCTTAAGTATTTTTGAATCCGTCATTTCTGATTGGTCCACGTGTCATCCTTAATTAAGATTATGACCGTTGGAGTCCACCTATAAAAAGGTCATTTCAGAATTGACTAATTAACAAGATTACAGAGATATTCTCTTTAAGAAAGAGAAAATTCCGTGAACCCTAATTCTCACGCCGCCGCCGCCATTGTTGTTCACGGAAGAAATTCTGGATCGTCGATCTCCGTCTTCAACGACTATTTCTCCAGTGATCCAGACAAAAGTGAATCACTCGATCTCGCCGAGCCTCAAAGATTTCAGATCTATCTTCTCGATCGAGGTGGTTCTAGTTTTCAGATTCGTGGATCTCTCTCAAGTCATCTTCAACCTTTTCTGATCAAGCTGAAGTTCCTAAAGAAGAAGACTGTCAAAGATCAAGATCTGAAATTTGTTGTTTTGATTTTTCTTTATTCTCAAACCAAAATTTCCTTGTAGGAGTTTTTCTCCGAGATTTGTAGGAAGATCTTTCTTCCGAGTTTTGTAGATTCAGTTGGATCGAGTTTTGTAGGAACGTGGTTCCGAGGTGTAGGATTTTTTTCAATCCGAGATAGTGGAGTAGCCGAGTCTAGTGATTTGCTAGATCGGTGAGGAAAGTGGACGTACCCAAGGTTGGGGAACCACTATAAATCTCTTGTCGTCTGTGATTGCTTGATGTGTGCTGTGTTAATTTTTAATTCCGCATTTGACACGCATTTCACCTATTCACCCCCCTCTAGGTGATTTAGGCTAACAACTTAGACCTCTCAATTGGTATCAGAGCCAGGTTGATCGTTAAAAGGTTAACACCTTGATCTTATCCTTCTAAGTTATTTCTTGAAAAGTATCAAGCATGAGTAAGACCAAGGATTTTGCTAAACTCACTATCTGCACCAAGAACAACTTTCCAATGTGGAAGGAAAGAGTAAAGTTCTTCATGGAAGCAGTAGATCCCCGGATTTTCATGATTGTTGAAGAAGGTCCCCACACTCCTATGACTACTTCCACCATAGATCCTAACAAGCATGTTCCCAAGAAGTTGATGGATCTAGACAAGGATGAGATTGCACTTGTCTCTCTGGACAAGAAAGCAAAGAATATCATAGCAAGTGCAGTCGATGACTCAATGCTGCAAAATTTGATTCATTGCCAATCTGCCAAGGAGATGTGGCAATCCCTAGTGACTCTATTGGAAGGTACAGAGGAAGTGAGGGATGATCGGAGATCCCTTCTGAATCAAAAGTATGAAGCCTTCCGGCAAGGTCACAAGGAAGCCATAGCTGACACATTCGAGAACTTTTTCAAGATAGTGAACGGCCTAAGAGTTTATGGCCGAGTCTTCACCAACGGGGAACTCAATGACAAATTCTTAAGATCCCTAACCAAGGAATGGGACAATAAGGTATGTGCCATTCGGGAGTTTGGAAGGTTAGCTGAGACGGACCCGCAGAATCTGTTCGGAAAGCTTATGTCTTACGAGCTACAAATCAACTCAAGAAAAGCTGAAGAAGAGACAAGCAGGTCTGCATCCAAGGAGAAATCTGTCGCTCTAAAGGCAGATAGCTCAAGGAAGATAAAGGCTAGCTCTCCTGCCCCAGTTCCTGAGGCTGATGAAGAAGAATCATCTGAGCCTAGCTCATCTGGCTCAAAACTATCTGATGGAGAGTTCTCCCTACTCTCAAGGCAGTTCAAGAAGTTCTTGAACAAGAAGAAGCAATGGAGAGGCAAGGATGCCTCATATAGAAGATCACGACATGACGGTGATCATCGGAAGAAAGGCTCAAGCAGCCATGACAGGTATAATTCTAAACAGAACAAACAGATATCAACTGACATCATTTGTTATTTTTGCAATAAGCCAGGTCACGTCATCGCCGATTGCCCTCACAAAAAGAAAGAGGGTGGAAGAAGAGAGGAAAAGAAATCCTCACACCATAAGAGCAGGAAAGAGAAAAGCTTAGTAGCCAAGAAGAGCAAAACTCTCAGCGACTCTGACTCATCTGAGTCGAGTGAAGAAGAGGAAGCTTACTTTGGGCTCATGGCTCATTCAGATGATGAACATGTCCCCCAGTTTACTGGGGAGGTAAAATCTCACACTCCTCTCTCTGATTCTGATGATGACAATGAGCAAGAGGGATATTCCTCTGAAGATGAATCTGAGCTCATGGGTCAGTATAAGGAGTTACTCACCGCCTACGAAAAATGTCGTAGATTAATGAAAACTCAAGCCAAAGAGATAAATACTCTACGAGCTAGTGAGAGCAGCTTGAGAGAAGAAGTCGATAAGACTAACTCTCTTCAAGAGAACCTCAATGCAGCTATGGAGGGATACAATAAAGCTCTCAAGCACATCGACCTTAAAGAGGAAATCATCAAAGAATTAGAACGACAACTCGAGGCTGAAAAGAAGCTTGTTGAGAGTTTCTCCAAGCCTAAGACAGTTCTTCCAATCGTTGATGAATTCTCTGCTAAGGCCAAGGGTGCTGGTTTAGGACACATTGCCTCTTCTAGTAAATCCTCTAGGAGAAACAAGGCCAAGAGAAAGAATAAGGCTGCCCGGAAGGCTCTAGCTGAAGAAAAAGGGAAAGCTCCCTTGGAACCTGTTGTGTTCAAGAAAGTTATCTTTCCCACGAACGAACTCGATTATGAGTCCACCTACGGACACTTTTCTAGGCCGATCCCTGAGAAGCCTAAGTCAAGATACCAAGGTTGGACTCGTCCTCGTAACTTTGGCGAGAGTGTCTTCAAGGCACCCTATGAGGAGATTCAGCTTCAAAGCTATGGACCTTATGCTCATGGTCATAATTTCAAAAAGACACCAAAAGTAAAACCCATTGTAGAAAAGCCTATGAAGGAGAAGACCTCATGTAACTGCCATCATCATGAAGCCTCTTCCTCCAAGAGTAAAGCTCCTGCTGGACCTTCATTCCAGAAAGTCAAGCAGGACCACACAAGGCAAAGATACAACAGGTTCAACTGTTGGTGCTGTGGCAGAATTGGTCATTTTGCCAGTGATTGTTGGTTCAATCCTGAAAATGCTGCAACCCCTAAAGTTAGCAACGTGAGAGTGACCACTCATGAGGCTAATACTCGCAGGGGGAGTATTCTAACTCGAGACCAAGGACCCAAACTTGTTTGGGTTCCTAAGGCTAAATGATTATAATTGCAGGTATGTCCAAAGGCCACCAAAACGCCAATCTGGTATTTGGACAGTGGATGTTCTCGGCATATGACCGGGACAAGGAGCCTACTACAGAATTACACCCCAGTCTGCAACGGACCAAAGGTCATCTTTGGAGGTTCAGATCGAGGAATCACTAAAGGCTATGGTATGATTTCTAATGGTAGCGTATCCTTTTCGGATGTAGCCTATGTTGAAGGATTGGAACACAATCTCATCAGCATAAGCCAACTATGCGACAAAGGATATGTAGTTGAATTTCATGCTGACAAGTGTTTGATAAAATCGGTTAACAATATGGAAACTATTTTATCAGGCACTCGAAGCAGAAATATTTTCTATCTGAATTTCATTTGTATAGACTCTTCGACACCAGTGTGTCTTTTGGCAAAAAGTAGTGCATCTCTTGCTGACCAATGGCACAAGAGACTAGCACATATTAATTTCAAAACTATTAATAAACTATTCTCTTAAAACTTAGTGCGGGATGCACCTAATGTCAAGTGCGTTACGGACAGTCCTTGTCACGCGTGTATCAAAGGCAAGCAAACAAGAAGTTCGTTTAAAAGCATAATAGGCAAGGATTCCAATAGAAGTTTGCAGCTTCTCCATATGGACTTGTTTGGTCCACTGCAGGTTAGAAGTTTGGGAGGTAAGGAATATACGTTGGTTATTGTGGATGATTACTCGCGCTTTGCGTGGGTGTTCTTTCTGAAACACAAGTCAGATACCTTCGGTATTTTCACTAATTTTGTGAGGCAAATCCAGAATGAATACAACTATTCCGTAGTCAAAATCAGAAGTGGCAATGGAACGGAATTCAAATCTGGAGCCATGACAGAATTCTGTGAAAGTCAAGGTATCTTTCATGAGTTTTCCTCTCCTCGCACTCCACAGCAAAATGGAGTAGCTGAGAGAAGGAACAGAACACTCATAGAGGCTTGTCGGACCATGTTGAGTGATGCCTCACTTCCGGAGTATTTCTGGGCTGAAGCCGTCAACACCGCTTGTCATGTGCAAAATCGAGCACTCATCAACAAGAACCATGATAAGACTCCTTACGAACTTCTAAAAGGCAGGCAACCAACCATTTCATACTTTAGAATCTTTGGCTGTAAATGCTTCGTGCTTAACAACGGGAAGTATCACTCTACCAAGTTTAGCGAGAAAATCTTTGAAGGTACTTTTGTAGGATATAATAGCCATAGTAAGGCTTATAGAGTATTCAATAGAAAAACTCTGGTGGTGGAAGAGTCGATACATCTTGTATTTGATGAGACGAGTCTGTTGCAAAGCAACTCGTCTAGTGTGCCTATTGTAGATGCAGGTACAAAGTTGAAAGAACTTAGCTTGGATGAAC
The DNA here is from genome assembly GCA_039513925.1 of Platanthera zijinensis. Lineage (NCBI taxonomy): Eukaryota > Viridiplantae > Streptophyta > Magnoliopsida > Asparagales > Orchidaceae > Platanthera > Platanthera zijinensis. The sequence continues at coordinate 120,037,011 of CM077092.1, forward strand.
CTAGTGAAGATAAAGATGAGACATTCATCAAGGTCCCCTCTACAACCACCATTGGAGAGGAGGATGATCAAGATGAAGAAGACATCCCAGCTGAAGATGCAACTCCAGTGGCTGAAGAGATCCCAGATGCAAGGACTTTAGAGTTCCGACACTTGAAGGATCATCCTGTTGACCAAATAATAGGAGATCCTCGGGATGGCGTCAGAACTCGTCGAGGTACAACTAACGAGAATTTACACTTAAGTTTTCTCTCACAGGTTGAACCAAAGAAATTTGAGGAAGCCAACTCCGACGCATCCTGGATTCTAGCCATGGAAGAAGAATTGAATCAGTTCAAACGATGCAAGGTTTGGACACTTGTTCCTAGACCCAAAGGTAAGAATGTCATTGGGACAAAATGGGTCTACCGGAACAAGATGGATGAAGATGGGATAATCGTGAAGAATAAGGCCAGACTTGTCGCCAAGGGATATCGTCAAGAAGAAGGAATCGACTTCGACCAGACTTATGCTCCAGTGGCAAGACTGGAAGCGATCAGGTTATTTCTTGCCTACGCTGCACTCAAGGGCTTTACCGTCTATCAGATGGACGTAAAGTCCGCCTTCCTGAATGGTGACATAAAGGAAGAAGTGTACGTAGAGCAACCGCCAGGTTTTGTTGATTCAACCCATCCTAATTATGTATATTTATTACAGAAAGCACTATATGGTCTTAAACAAGCTCCTCGAGCTTGGTATGAGACTCTGTCTAGCTTCCTTCTTGAGAACAAGTTCACAAGAGGAAAGATAGACAAAACATTATTTCTTAGGGAAATAAAAGGCAAGATTTTGCTAGTGCAGATCTATGTCGACGATATTATTTTCGGCTCTACGGATAACAACCTCTGCAAGAAGTTTTCTAAACTTATGCAAGGGAAGTTTGAAATGAGCAGTATGGGAGAGCTAAAGTATTTCTTAGGGCTTCAGGTGAAACAATCTGAAGATGAGGATTTTCATCTCACAGACCAAGTTCACCAAAGAGCTACTTAAGAAATTCGGAATGGAGAATGCAACCTCTATGAGGACTCCAATGGCCTCAGCTATGTCTCTGGACAAGGATGAGAAAGGGAAACCTTTTGATGAAACCAAGTTCAGAAGCATAATTGGGTCCTTGCTCTATCTTACTGCGAGTAGACCAGACATAATGTTCTCAACATGTGTATGTGCTAGATTTCAGGTGAACTCTAAGGAATCTCACTACATCGCTGCAAAGCGAATCTTGAGATACCTCAAAGGTACACCAAATCTTGGCTTATGGTACCCAAGAAGTAATGATAGTGAACTAATTGGTTTTTCAGATGCAGATTTTGCAGGTAGCAAAGACGACAGGAAAAGCACTTCCGGGACTTGCCAATTTCTCGGAAGGAGACTTATTTCCTGGAGCAGTAAGAAGCAGAACTGTGTAGCCATCTCAACGGCTGAATCAGAGTACATCTCTGCAGGCAGCTGTTGTGCACAGCTCTTATGGATCAAGAATCAGTTTGAAGACTACAACATGCAGTACCAGAACATTCCCCTGTTCTGTGACTCTTCCAGCGCCATAGCAATAGCCAACAACCCAGTCTCTCACAGCCGGACCAAGCACATAGAGCTTCGTTATCATTTCATCCGGGAGCATGTGGAGAATGGAGACATAGATCTACAGTATGTCTCCACAGACAGGCAAGTTGCAGATATTTTTACCAAGCCGCTGGACGAGTCCAAGTTCTCGTTCTTCAAAACTGAGCTTGGACTGCTCAACAAAGAAGACCAGTGATGGACTCTCAAATTAAGAAGATATCAATAATGTTGGCTGCTCAGAGGTACAGTTTTTCAGTGGAAAAATCATCTACCAGGGAAATTCCTTCAAGTATTAGAGACTCGAGCATCGTTACACTTACACGAGTAAACGGCTAATACTCGAGTAAAAAGCTTCATATACTCGAGTAATCCAACAGTTACTCGTGTATGAACTTCTAATACTCGAGTATGAAAACTCATCAAGAACTTGATACTCGTGTATACTAATTACATACTGGAGTATGAATTCTTGATTACTCGTGTATGTTGTGACCTACTCGAGTATACTAAACCCCATACTCGTGTATGATGTCATCCTCTACTCGAATACTCGGATTTGTTCTGGATTTTCAAACTCTCTACTCGCACCTAGCAAATTGTCCGCCTCATTCAGGTATGTCATTATAGTTAATCCTTTTTAAACCTAATTAGGATTATTTATATATATATTCAAAACGAAAAAGTCCTTTCCACTTCTCATTCACTCGAGTAGCCGCCGACTTTTCGTATTCCCGACTCCTGCTCTTCGTCCTCCTTCGCCGCAAGTTTTCCGAATCGCTGATGGCTCCTCCCTCCTCCAAGTTTGGAATCGGCTCTGAATTAGTGACTGATGGCATTGAAGATATCTCGGATGACTTCAAGAACCTACTGATTCTCCTGGACACGGCCGGATTGACCTTCGTTCTTCAAGAACCCTGCCGCCTCTTGCTTCCTGATGTTGAAGAGTTCTACAAAAATCTGAAGGTTAGACACAATGGCACCGTTCTGAAATCCAAGGTAAGGGGAGTTGAAATTCGGTTAGATAAAACTTCAGTCGCCACTCTGCTCCGGATGCCAGTGGTCGACGAAGAAGATGACCTAGACAAGGCAGATGCCGACCGCACCTCTCTGTTCTGCGGTCGAGATCCTGAAGGTGGAGGTGAAACCCTGAATCGATCCTTGTTCAATTCAGAAGGGAAGTTTCTCGTTGACATCATTGCCAAAATCCTATGGTGCAAGACTTACTCCATTAGAGATGTATCCCAAAATCTATTCGATGTTATGCAAGCTATTGTCTGCAGGAAGAAATTCCAATTCGGAATGATGATACTGGATAAGATCCGAGAAAGCGTCAAACATCCCAGTTTTGCTAGGATTATCTCCCTCCTCCTCCATGAGATCAATCCTACAGTGTTTGACTTCTCTAAAGGGACTCCTCTTCACCACATGAAGAAAGTTTCTATCTCTTCCATTCAGAGGTATGACCTCAAGATCCTGAACCCTGCCCAAGCCTCAAAGGCTGATGCCATCTCAGAACTACAACAAGACAGCAGCATACCTGAAGACAGGATCCCATCTCCTCCTCTACATCAAACTATTGCTACCTCTGGTGCTTTAGTTGAGGGGGAGCCTGCCTCTTCTCTTTCTCAGCTTAAAGTTTCTTCTGAATCAGTGATTCCAGCACAAGAAGAAGTCAGAGTTGCTACTCCTCCAGTTTCTCCTACTCCAGCTCATCTTCAATCAGCAATTCCTGAATCTGAAATTTCAAATACAGCTCACCTACTGTCTACAGCTGAAGACATCAACAGATTCATTGATGAGCTAAGCTCAGATGATCCTCTTTTTCAGAATGTTTCAGCTGCCAAGTCTCCTGCCAAATCTCCTGTACAGTCTCCAGCTCAGACTCCATTACAGTCTCCTGCCAAGTCTGCAGATAGTGAGCCAACCAAATCTGATCATGTTATCTTGTCTGATGATGAGGAAATGTCTCCAGATCCTGTGGAGGCACCTCTGGGGACTTTGGATTTCTCCCTGCCATCCTTCCTCAATCCAGAAGAAGCTGTTGTATTAGAACCCTTCAAAAGGGCTGTCAGCTCAGTGGTCCTAACAGAAATTCCTCCTTGGACTGCTCCTCCTCCTGCTCCTTCAATTACTGCACCAACCTCAGCCCCCTCTTCTTCAGATTTAGTAAGTCAGATTGCACAGTTGCTCCTTGCACAGAGAAACTATTTTGATGAATCTCTAGCATCAGTCAATAACAAAGTCACTACTCTTGAACAAGAGATGAGTAGAGGCTTTGCAGAAATCCAGGCAAATACTGATGAACTAAAAAGATTGTTCCAGCTAGGTGGCAAGGCCATAGATCACACTATCTCAAGCATAGGAGAACTGAGAAATCAGCAAGAAACTGTTGCATATAATCAGATCCATTTGGACAAGAATGCTGATGCCAATCTTATGAAAATTTGTGAAGAGGTTGGCAAGTTCAGAGATGAAGCTATAGCTCAGCTATCTGTAGATATCACCAAGGGGGAGAAGACAGTAAAAGAACAAGTGGAAAAACTATCTGAACAAGCTCAAGCAGTTATAAAAGAACAAGTTGACAAACTATCTCTCCAAGCTCAAGCTACTGTGGATGGTCTGGTAAAAGAAATGAAAGCAGAAATTCTCTCCCAGCTCCAGTCTGTAAAATTCTATACCTATGACACTGCTGTCTGGCTGCATAATCAAAACTTTCCTGAGTTTCAACTGGACCCTACCATTATACCTCAGCATCTAAATCCTCTTGCAGAACAGCCTCCAGCAGATATCTCAGCTCAAGCAACCTTTCAAGGAGGTGTGCCAGTCTTCTCACCCAGACCTGAGGGGGATGTGACTGAGCCTCCCCTATCCTATACTGAAGCATGGCAAGATGATTTTCCTTCCAGTTCTCAAGGCCCTTCTAAGAAGAAAAGAAAATATGGTGACGGCGCTTCTGCCAGCCGTTCTGCACCAAGGAAAGAGCCAGCTCCTGAAGGTAGACCACCTATTGTTCATTCTGGAGTATGGAGTCCTACCTCTAAGTCCCTAATTCTTGATACTTTGAGGTTAGTGACTGATCTTGGGGAGAACAGAGATAATTACTACAGTTATTCAGAGTGGAAAGCCTATGAAGCATCTCAGATAAAGATCAGTCTACATGACAGAAATTGGGGGCATAACAACCCAGCTGCTCCTCCTAGGCCCAGGACTTACTTTCCAAAACCTTTCAGCTACCTAGAGAGGCAAGACCTGAAAAGAGAAAGGATGCACAAGGATGCCCCATATTGAGTTGAATTGAGAATGTGGAATTGGACCTTTGTTTCTGTGCTTAAAACATTTCTATATATATATATTTAATTCTGGTTATGGCTATTTCATTAATTAACCTGCTTTAGCTTATGTCTTGCTTTTCAAGTATATGTGCATTGTTCTTTTTACTCTGTATAATTCACCTTAGTATAGAGGATGCTGACATCTACAAATAGGGGGAGATTGTTGGGATTTGTCTCCACAATACCTCAGATTTGTAGGAGGTCAGACCTTGAACTAAGATGAATTAAGGTGTATTTGATGCTGTGTTTAAGTTGTATGTGTGCAGGTCCTTAATGCCAAGTGTAGACCAATGTCAATCTATAATGGGTCACCAAACACAGGACCATACAATGTAATCCCTCATTGTGTGATCCAAAGTGTTGGCCCATGTATAGCCTCTCTATTGGGATACACTTCCTATATGCACTTGGATTGATGGACAGAAGCATTGGAGCTAATTTCCTCAGAAAAATTTCTAAGTCCAAAATACTCGAGTAACCCCTTTGTTATACTCGAGTATCAGACTTAATACTCGAGTAGCTAGTTAGACATACTCGAGTAGTTAGTTAGACATACTCGAGTAATCAGTTAGACTTACTCGAGTAGGGTCTGAATACTCGTGTATATATTTCTATACTCGAGTAGTTAGTTAGTCACTCGAGTAAGTTGTTTTCATACTCGAGTAAGTAACTTAATCACTCGAGTAAATCATGTATCATACTCGAGTAGATCTTTTTTTCTTCTCTTTTCTGCAAGTTCAAGTAGTCATACTCGAGTAAGTATTATGATACTCGAGTAAGTTGTTTTAATACTCGAGTAAGTATTCTGATACTCGAGTAAGTTGTTTTAATACTCGAGTAAGTATTCTGATACTCGAGTAAGTTGTTTTAATACTCGAGTAAGTATTTTCATACTCGAGTAATTGACTTTGATACTCGAGTAAGTGAATGTTTCCCGGATACATATTCTGATACTCGAGTAACTTCCCCTTTCACTCGAGTATATCTTTCTTTCACTCGAGTATATATTTCTGATACTCGAGTATATATTTCTGATACTCGAGTATACCTCTTCTGATAATCGAGTAGTTCATCTTTCACTCAGTAAATTTCTCTTCCCTTACTCGAGTATATTTCTCTTTGTCACTCGAGTATCTAAATTCCCATACTCGAGTATATCTTCTCTTACACGAGTATAGCAGTTCTCTATTCCATAATTCTTCTAAGTTCGAATTCGCCTTAAGTATTTTTGAATCCGTCATTTCTGATTGGTCCACGTGTCATCCTTAATTAAGATTATGACCGTTGGAGTCCACCTATAAAAAGGTCATTTCAGAATTGACTAATTAACAAGATTACAGAGATATTCTCTTTAAGAAAGAGAAAATTCCGTGAACCCTAATTCTCACGCCGCCGCCGCCATTGTTGTTCACGGAAGAAATTCTGGATCGTCGATCTCCGTCTTCAATGACTATTTCTCCAGTGATCCAGACAAAAGTGAATCACTCGATCTCGCCGAGCCTCAAAGATTTCAGATCTATCTTCTCGATCGAGGTGGTTCTAGTTTTCAGATTCGTGGATCTCTCTCAAGTCATCTTCAACCTTTTCTGATCAAGCCAAAGTTCCTAAAGAAGAAGACTGTCAAAGATCAAGATCTGAAATTTGTTGTTTTGATTTTTCTTTATTCTCAAACCAAAATTTCCTTGTAGGAGTTTTTCTCCGAGATTTGTAGGAAGATCTTTCTTCCGAGTTTTGTAGATCCAGTTGGATCGAGTTTTGTAGGAACGTGGTTCCGAGGTGTAGGATTTTTTTCAATCCGAGATAGTGGAGTAGCCGAGTCTAGTGATTTGCTAGATCGGTGAGGAAAGTGGACGTACCCAAGGTTGGGGAACCACTATAAATCTCTTGTCGTCTGTGATTGCTTGATGTGTGCTGTGTTAATTTTTAATTCCGCATTTGACACGCATTTCACCTATTCACCCCCCTCTAGGTGATTTAGGCTAACAACTTAGACCTCTCAGAAAGAGAAGACATCACATTGGAATTTGTTAAAACAGATTATCAAATAGCAGATGTATTCACTAAGCCTCTGGATGAAACAAAATTCAATAAATTTAAAATTGAATTAGGCATGCTGACCATTGATTAGATTATCAACAAACTTACAACTAACATATTAGATTATCAAATGGTCTTGAGTGGTGTAGACAGAAATAGAAATTGGCTAAGTAAAATAGTGTCGACACATTCAGTGATAATGTGTCGACTCAATGAAGTTATGTCGACAAGTCAGAAATATTGTGTCGACACAGAGAATATGTGTCGACACTTAAGAATTAAATTGTCGACTTATCCAGGAATGTAGTGTCGACTTCACCAGAATAGTGATGTCGACACTTACAAATTTTGTGTCGACACTTATCCTAAGAGTCGACACAGATTTTCTGATACTCTACTATATCTCTCAGGTGTCGACATATCCACATTTGGTGTCGACACATAGTAGACAGATTTGTTGTCGAGACAATAGAAGTTTGTGTCGACACATTCCATCTGTGTCGACACATATAGACTGTTTTTGCCCGCCTTTTGATCTTCTTTCAATAGAAGGTATAAATAGGTCAAGAACTTATTCAGTCAACACGCTTACAAGGTTTTCGAGACTGAAACCCTGTGTCAACTTTCTCTCTCTCTCTCTCTCTCTCAAGCTTTCTCACCTGAATAATGGCGCCGAAGATTGAAGACAACGTCAATGAAGGTTATGAGTTAGTAAGGAATGCCTTTGCCGAAGCCCCAACAGATATTCAACGAGTTATCTCTCTTATTTCCGAATCCGGATTAGAGTTCATAGTTTCTGAACCTTCCAAGATATGGAAGAAGGAGGTGCATGAATTCTTTAACTCTGCATCAATAGGTTCAGATGTTCTCAAGATAAAGTCCACTGTGCATGGGTCGATAGTGAAGATTACCCCAAGAAGTCTAAGGAAGATTCTACATTTACCAATAATTGAGAATGAAGAAGAAGTCCCTGCTTCTAAGTTAAGGGAGGCTATCCAATGGTGCGGATTGGATCCCACTCTGAAGATTGGAGCTGCTTTCAACAGGAAAGGGATGAATCAGCAAGGGAAATTTTTGTCTGAAGTAATTGGCAAGGTGATTCTGTGCAAACCAGGGGGACATGATAGGATTTCAACCTCTATGTTCAGCCTCATGACCAGAATTGTGTTTACAATTCCAACTGATTGGTCAGCTGTAATCTTTGAAAAGATCAAGGAAGGAATAAAGAAGCCAAATCTGGCTAGAATTATGAGTTTATATCTGAATGGAGTGATCCCTGAGGTAATGCAACACCTGCCAGGAACAAAGATCAATCACATGAGAAAGATGGACATGAGATTTTTTTCTAGGTGGGATAGGGTGCTGTCTAAGGATGTGCCTGATGAGAGCAGGCAGGACACCCCAGTGAAATCCTCTTCTCATGCTCAAGATACTGAGCAGCTTCAAGAAGAACAAGAGAGGAAGCAGGATGAAGATCACCCTGTGTCTACTCCAGCCCAGCAAAACACTATACCTGCACAAATGCAGGGGGAGCAAGCTCGTTCTCCTGCCCAGAATGAATCTACTCCTAACCAGGTACAGTTGCAGGGGGAGCTGGTGTATTTTCTTATAAAAGACATTTCTAATATTTCAATTTCTGTACAGTTGTAGGGGGAGCAAGTGTACTCACCTGCCCAGGACATTACCAATACTGAACAGGAACAGGGGGAGAAGATGTCAGACCCAGTGCAAGAGACAGTCCAAATTGATATCTCCAAAGATCTGAATATAGAAGATCTAATTGATACATCTTCTGTTCAAGCTCAGAAGGAATATACTCTAGATGAGTTATTCCCTAATGTTGATATGGCTACTGATAGAGTAGAAGAGGGGCAAGAGATTGAAAAAGCCCTTGACATGGAGATAGAAATTGAGAAGGAGCAAATAGTTGAGGGGGAGTCTGTGCATGTTGAGGCTGAACAACATGGCACTGAGACAGATGTTCCTCCTCCTCCTCAAGAAAGAGTTCAAGTTGATAGTTCATCTGAATCTGAGACTGAAGAAGCCAGAATGGCTAAGAAGAGAAAACTTGTAGTCTTCAAGAGAAGGAGCAAAGGTTATAAGCAGGCTCTACAGACTACAACTCAACCATCCCATTCTGAATTTAATTATAAAAGTTTATGGTTGATTTGCAAGTTAAGTTAGATGACCATAGAGTGGCAGTTGAAAAATATGTTGATGAGAGCAATAAGGCCCTTCAATTTGACTTGGCTCAGGATATAAAGTCAATTCGATTTGAAGTCAATATACATAAGAAGGAGATGACAGATTGCTTCCATAAGGGAGGTAATGCTGTGGTGTATTTGGCAAAACAACAGCAGTCCATCATCCCTAAAGTGGATGATATTGCTTTAAAGCAAAGCTATGTTTTGGAGAATCAGCTAAGGATGAATGACAATTTAACTGAATCTCATCATGAGATTATTGCTGAATTGAAAAAGAATACTCCAGGCCTGCCTGCAGCTAGAGCAAAGGAGATGGAAGAATTTGATAAGACATTTCAAGCTGCTATTGAATCTGTTAAAACTGCTATCACTACCTCTCAAAAGGACATATCTGACAAGCTTCAAAAGTTAAAACCATTTTTAAAGAGGGTGTGAATTATCTGGATGGACAGATAAGATTTCAGAAGGAAGATCTAAGAGATCATATTACCAGAGAAGCCATAAAGGAGGAGAGGTTGTTAGTTCATGCAGGCTCAGAGCACACCAAATGGGTGACCAATAGTATTCGAGCCACATTGGGATATCCACCTTTGTGTGATGATGCTATGGTGGCTGAGTCAGGAATACAAACAGGTCTACTTGAAGGCAATCAACCTGAGCTTGCCCAAGTCATTTACCCTCCTCCAGATTTTGATATGATTGATCAGCAAGTTCAAGAAATGTATAGTCCTCCAAAGGAGGTTAACAGGGTTGTTATTGAGAAAGTGGATAAGCCTGAGGCCACTTTGAAAGAACAGCAAGATGCTCTACTATCTAAGAAGAGATTTAGAGAGCAGGCTGAACTTAAGCCAGATTTTGAGCAGTGGAGCCATACTTCAAGAAATATTATACTCACTGCATGGAAGGCTGTGAAAGACCAAGTTCATGAAAGAGGAAAGTGGTATAATGTAATAGAATGGCAAAAGCATGAAGCTAGGCAGGAGGCAATAGTACAGTTCAGAAGAAATGCCAAGCTGGGTAGGCTGCCACCAGATGCTCAGGAGCCGAGCAAATACTTTCCAAAGCCCTTTCATTACTTTGAAAGGCAAAGGCTCAAGGAAGAAGCAAAGAAGAAGGCTGATCAAAAAGGCAAGAAGCCAGCTAAAGATGTTGAAGCTCCTGTGAAGGCTCAAATCCAATCTGGTAAAGGGATTGTCATAAGAGAGCCTGATCAGTCTTAGTTTTAAGTTCTTTCAAATGTATTTTGTAATGTTTTGATTAAATCATTCAATGTAAAACTCTGTAATCAAGCATTATCAAGTTATGAACAATATTTTGTTTGGAATCATATAATGTTCACTCTGTGATGAATTGTTCATATTTTGTTTGGAATCATATAATGTTCACTCTGTGATGGATTGTTCATATTTTGTTTATATTAAGTATTCCTGTTATGTCATATATCATCACATTATACTTTTTATAAATGGTGTATATCATTGGCTCTAAGGGTTATGACTTCTCCAAATAGGGGGAGATTGTTGGGTACATTGGAAAATGTGTACCTGATTTGAAGAAGCCCAACTTAGCTCAATGATATACATCAAGGTGTATTTGATGTTGTTTTAAGTTGACATGTGCAGGTGAAGAAGTGTTAAAAGAATGCAGAAAAATATTCTAAGTCCATGTGTCGACACCTGAAGAAACAGTGTCGACACTTCAGAATATTTGTGTCGACACTTGAAGGAAGCTGTGTCGACACAGAGAAAGATAGTCGACCACATTTGTGTCGACACTGGGAAGCAGTGTCGACTCACAAGAAGATAGTCGATCACATTTGTGTCGACACTGGGAGGCTGTGTCGAAACAATGAGACAGAGTCGACACACATTGGCAGAAGTCGACAATACTTGTGTCGACACCAGAATCTGAATCTACAACAACTGTGTCGACACACAGGACTTGTGTCGACACACTGCAAAGTCAAGACTAAGTTATTCTCCTAAGAAGCTGTGTCGACTTAAAGGCAAACTTGTCGACATCATCAAAGGCTGTGTCGACACCAAAGTTACTTGTGTCGACACATACAGACAGTTGGTCTCGACACTTCCTGATAGTCTGTCTCAATACATTGCTGACCAAGACTAAGGCACAGGATCTGTTTGAAGACTTGACAGCTGTGGGTTGCAGCAAGTTAACTGATGTTGTCAGACTTGTCAGAAGACAGTTATAAACTGGATCAGCCGGTTACCGTTAAGAAGATCTATAAATAGACAGATTCAGAGAGAAGTAAAGACAGTAATGAGAAGATTGAACTTTGGCAATCAAATTGAGAAATCAAATCAAGGAGGTGTAATACACTAAAGAAGATCTTCATCAAAAGATCTAAGAAGACGATCTCAGGATCGATCTAAGAAGAGTTCTAACAAGAATTCAGAAGTATCATCAAAGGTGTTGGATAGAGAGGGATCCACCCATTTTTGAAGAAGAAGAAGGAAGCCATCAGTGGTTTCTCAAGAAGCTGTTTGGAAATCAACTCAGCTAAGTTCAGATTCAAGAAGCTTTGAAGAAAGCTCAGATTCAGTTGATTTCATCAGCTGATCAAGAATTGTCTTGTCCTCTTCTCTCTCAACAAAGGCAAGACATTAAAACTTCTTTTCTAAATTTCTGTAGGATCTGTTTTACACAGATCTGAGTTGTAAGCCTGTGATATAAAGGCTGAGTGTAGGAGAGTTGATCTCTGAGTGGTAGGGCTATTTGCCTGAGTGTAGGAGAAGGTTCTTCTCTGAGTTGTAGGCCTTGTGGCAAGGCTGAGGTAGGGCTGTTGTGCCTGAGTTGTAGGAACCTATCCAGGTTCTGAGCTGTAGGATCTGAGGATCTGAGAATAGTGGAAGTTTGGCCGAATCTAGCATACTGCTAGATAGGTGAAGGGGGAAAGTGGATGTACCCAGACCTTGGGGAACCACTATAAAACATTGTGCAATCTGTGATGATTAAATGTCTGTGAATGCTGTGCTGAATGTTTTAATTTTTGTAATTTAATTCTGCCTAAAAATTTGAACAAGCAATTAGAACCTATTCACCCCCCCCCCCTCTAGGTGTTTAGGTTGTCTTGAAAGTATAACTATCAATATCGAACGAACTGCTCCACAAATCTCCGCACTAGTACTCCCAAAGAATCATCCTTCCAGATCAGAATGAATCTGGCCACCTTCGTCAACCGATCGACGATTACCCAAATCGAGTCATTTCCCGTCCGTGATCGGGGGAGTCCATGAATAAAATCCATCGCGATGTCCTCAAATTTCCCCTCCAGCACCGGGAGTGGCTGTAGCAATCCAGCGGGGTTCCTGCACTCCGCCTTCACAAACTGGCATGCCTCGCAATGAGTCACGAAGTATGTAATGTCCTTCTTCATCCCTGGCCAAAACATCATCTTCTTCAAGTCTGCCATCATCTTGGTGATCCCCGGGTGTATAGAATATCTTCTACAATGTGCCTCCGCCATGATATCCTACCGAATATGGCCGCCTGCGGGTATATAGACCCTGCCTCTAAAATATAGCAATCCGTCTCTCAGGGATATCCCCTGTCGAACCCTCCTCCAAGGCTCGGAATATCGGCTCTGCCCATACATCTGTCTTCTGTCCATCCCGGACGCGGTCCTGAATATCATCTAGGGCCACCATCGATGCTAGATACTCCCTATACAGCTCTGGATCGTCCTCGGACAATAGGGATATCTGCATATCTCTGAATGACCGGACTAGCTCCATGGACATCAGATGTGGTCCCTTCTCTGAGGTATCTCCTCTCCGACTCAAAGCATCTGCCACCACGTTCGCCTTCCCGGGATGGTAGTGCATGGTGTACTAGTAATCTGATAGGAACTCCACCCAACATCTCTGTCTGATGTTGAATTCCTTCTGCGTGTCCACGTATTTCAAATTTTTGTGACATGAAAAGATGTCACAGTGAACCCCGTAGAGGTAGTGTCACCAAATCTTCAGAGCAAAGATCACTTCACCCATCTGTAGATCATGAAACGGATAGTTCTTCTCATGTATCTTCAGCTGTCGGGAGGCGTAGGCTATCACGTGCCCGTTATGTATCAGAACGACACCCATCCCCTGGTAGGAGGCATCCGTGTACACCTTGAATCCCTCCCTTCCCGACGGAAGAGCGAGAATGGGAGCCGAGGTAAGCCAACCTTTCAACTCCACAAAGGCCGCCTCGCATTGTGACGTCCAAACGAAAGGGGTTTCCTTCTTCGTCAGGGATTGTAAGAGGGAGTGCAATCCTGGAAAATCCTTCGACGAACTTCCGGTAATATCCGGCCAGTCCTAGAAAGCTCCGTACATCTGTGGCTGTCTTCAGCGGTGGCCAATCCTGAACTGTCTGAATCTTGGTTGGGTCTACTGCCAACCCAGCACCGCTGATAATATGACCTAAGAAGGCCACCTCCTTTAACCAAAACTGACATTTGTTGAATTTCGCGCACAGCTGATGCTCCCGTAGCCTCTATAGAGTCAATGTCAGGTGTCGTGTATGCTCCTCCTCTGTCCTTGAGTAGATAAGGATGTCATCAAAAAATACGATGACGAATACATCCAAAAACTCCTCGAATACTCTGTTCATGAGACTTGTAAATGCTGACGGCGCATTTGTGAGCCCGATGGGCATCACTGTAAACTCAAACAGTCTGTCTCTACTACTGAAGGTGGTCTTCAGAATATCCTCCTCTCGAATCTTTAGCTAATAATAACATGACCTCAAGTCAAGTTTCGAGAAGAAGTGCGCTCCCTCCAGTTGATCAAACAACTCGTCAATTCGTGGCAGCGGGTATGTATTCCGGACCGTCAGTCTGCTCAGCGCTCGATAATCAATACACAAGCAGATACTTCCGTCCTTCTTTTTGACAAAAAGCACCGGGGCTCCCCATTGGGATGAGCTTGGTCGGACAAACCCTGTCTCTACTAGTTCCTGCAACTGACTTCGGAACTCTGTCAACTCTTTCGGGGCCATCCGGTAAGGGGCCCTAGATGCCAGCTTGGCCCCTGGCACAAGCTGTATCCTGAAGTCCTGCTCCCGGTGCGGAGGTAGACCTGGCAGCTTCTCTGGAAAAACATCGGCAATATCGTACTACTGGAATGTCTGTCACAGATTCCTTGACCTCCGCCATCTCAAATAGAACCTGATAAACTTCCTCCCCCTGTAGATGGGCATTAATGACTTGTACCGAAGATAAGAGTATACGAGAGGCAGGTCTTATACCTTCGATAACAATAAAAGAGTCCCTGTGTCTCACGGTGATCCTCTTTTCTTGGCAATCAATCTGGGCATGGTTCTAGTGCAGCCATGTCATGCCCAGGATCAGGTCGTAGTCCGTCAGCTTTAAAAGCATTGCTGGAGCCTCGAACTCCTTTCCACCAATTTCTGCCTCTATATTGCAGTGGTCCGAGGTAAGGAGTTTAGATCCATCAGGTAGTCGCACCCTCATCTTCGAGCCCGTGAATCGCTCCACGCCTTCCAGTCCTTCTACGAACGCCTCCGACACAACGAAGTGAGTAGCTCCAGTATCGAAAAGCGTGCGGGCAGGCTTCCCACTGATTAATACTATACCTGGGGTGATTAGATGTCTTAGGGTTCTATAACGAGCTTTCTTTCATTATTAATCTATATAGTGCGGTTCTAAGATTTAACAACTAAGAGGGAAATTCTAATGAAAATAACGAAGCATTGCAGCGTACCTGCTATGACCGTCTCTGGATTCCGAGGCTGCGCCAGGTCCAAAGCATACACCTGCTCCCTTTCCTGTCTACGATCTCCCCCCTAGTATCCACGTCCTCGGTAGCGTCCCCGACCTCCGTAATGCTGAGCTGGTGGGCCACCCTGTGGTGTTGGAGGTGGTGCCCCCCTCATGGGGCAGTTCCTCCGGAGGTGCCCAATCTGATGACAATGGAAGCACTCTAGTTGGGATACGCCATTCCCCCGGGTCTCGGCATCTCCTACATCCGAAGAGGTTGAGGGGCCAATATCACCTGCTCCCTCGTCTCCTTCCTCACTTCCTGACGAGGCTTGTCCTCTGTCCTTCTCCCCTCTGGTATAGCACCTCGACGCTGGTCATTTCTGGCTCTCCGGCCCTAATCCTCCGCTTGCCGCTTCCGGCCCCGAGTGGTGTGCCAATCAGCCTCAATCCTCTTTGCCATCTCCAAAATCCGTGAGATAGGCCCGTCAGATACAAACAATAAAGCCTCCCTCAAGTCCTCCCGTAGGCCCTTATAGAATCTCTTGATGTACCCTGCTTCATCCAGCTGGTAAGAATCTGCATATCGAGCCAAATGGTCGAACTCCCGATGGTACTCCACCACCGTCCGGGTGCCCTTCTTCAGCTGTAAGAACCGCTACTCCAACTCATCCCTGGCCGACTGCGGAACAAAATGCTCTAGCAACACGACCCTGAACTCTTCCCAGGTAACTTCCGCAACCTCCCTATCGGCAAACGTCGTGTCCAGCAGCGTCTTCCACCACCCTTTGGCATGGGACTCCAGGAAAGAGACAAAAAGAGCCACCCTCTCCTCTCAGGGGCACCGTATCTCGGTCAGCATCTCGTACATAATATCCAGCCACTCTTCCGTCCGAACCGCCGACTCTGTCCCCAAGTAGGACGGGGGAGAAAGTCCTCGGAAGATGCTCAACCGGTTGGCCCCCGGGTTTGGCTGCGGGACCGGAACCTGCTGGGCCCTGAAAGCCTCTAGAATGGCTGTTAGAGTCTGTCCCATGTCTGACTGAAGGAAAGGAGTGGGGACCGGTGGAGGTGGTGTATCATCCGAAGTCTGTTAAACTCAACCTTGCGGCGTAGGCTGTGTTGGAGGCTGCGTAACAAAACCCATACTGAGAAAACATTCAATCTTTTCTAAAAGTGGACAATTTATATGTGATCCCCATATGGGCATACCACTGCTTCCGCTTCTTAGTTTGTCCCCAAACTAAACTCGAGCGGGGGTGATCCAGGGTTGGTGGACTGCTACCTATTTCAGATCGATGTTTCCTCTGATACCACTTGTAAGACCCCTTTTTTTCTTTTAAAACATCGGGGTCTTAGGCCCATAACCGCTCCTTTGCAGTGATACCTTCACGCCCTGAAGGGTCATCACCACAAGCGTCGATTCTGCCGGCCAATTCCATCACAGAAAGGTAGCACAATGAAGTAAAATAAGGTCCACAAGAAAATCACATATATAGAAAAAGAAGTCTCCACGAAGGGAGTGTCCATAGAATAATATATCAGAGTACTAAAAATACGGGCTTATGCCCGGTACATCATGTCCTCACTACAAATCACTCATGCGGAAGCAAAAAACAGAACATCTACTCAAGGTCGAGACTCACGGTCCCGACTGTATTAACTCCGGAGCTAGACTGCCCCATCTCCAAGTGCACCGGTCTCTGGAGCTGCTCTCCCATGCTGGGATCCACGATTCCCTTTACCCATTCCCTTCTCATATTACGATAGACTAACCTAGGGTGATTTTTAACCTTCCTCTCTTCGGGAAAGACGATCTTTCGTCGAACCCGAGCACCACTTAACTCTAGCAAACACCACTTCTAACTACTCTTCACATAATTCTATTGCGAAATCATCCACTTCTATCCACCCAGACAAAATGACTAACTCTAACAACTATCCCAGATCATGTCCTATTGCAATTTAACAATTTGCTATATGCAGACAACCCTAGACTATATGTCGAACCGAATAGGAGATAATCTAGATAATCATCCAAATGCCCTAAATTATTTACTGGAGGTATATAATGATATGATTAGCCTAAAATCAGAAAACTTATAATTCTCCTAATTTATCTGGCATTTAATTAATTACTCAAAAATTCCATGGGCTACTGGTTTGAACATGAACTATCCTCAGTACTCATGCAAGATGTCCAAAAAAATTATTATAAATATTTTGCTATCTCAATATGGTAAGTCCTAAAAATCACAATTTTTCTATCATCAAATGGGCACTAAAACTATTTTAGCAATATTTTTTATCTTTCGTTATTTATGAATCAAGTACAGAAAATATCAATCCAAAAATTATAAAATTAATTATATTATGCAAATACAACCTTAGAAATAGCATTGGCCAAGATTCATAATTTTTGCAGCAAGTATTAATCTCTGAATAAATTAATTATCAAAAATCTCCATAAGGTGGACTTGTAAAGAAAGTGTCGTAACCAGGATTCTAAAAATCATGAATAAATGTCTGCAAGCATATAATGGCATGGATATCTCAATTCCTAAGACTCATAATTTTTCAACAGCAATATCATCCATAATTAAATTTTAAACCATAAAACCCCTTTTTAACATTTGTGAAGGAAGTACTAGATTTGCTCAACTAAAAATTATACAAACATTCAGGAGCAACCATTCTGACCTAAAACATTTACTTCCAAGATTTCATGGGGTTTCAATGAACAAAAAGATCCAAATAATTAAAACATCAATTAGGGCTATAACAAACGTTACAAATGAAGTGCTGGAAATAGACATCATAAAATTTCAGTAAAATTGTAATAGATTCTACCCGCCATAAAACTACTCTACCCGAGTTTCAGAGCTTTTAGATAATGTTTAGTGACAGATTTTACTTATTTGGTAATTTACCCTAAATCTAAGGTTAAGGTTTTGAGGTATCTACCAATCTCCAAATCCTCCAAAATTCCATCCACATGATTTATATCATGCTAATGTCAACTTTACTGAATTTCAAAGCAATACGAGAGCAATTGCCCCCATGTCCTATACAACCCTCAAAACCCTCCATTTAGGGTTTGAGTTTGGATCCTAGGGTAAACCAAACCTAAACCACACCATTTTCTCCAAGTGTGTTATAATAATCCCTCTAAGTCAGTGGTCAAAATATCAGCCTCTGTTGAGGTGATTTGACCATTCCAACCTCTTAGTGCACTTTTTACTCAAAAATGCCTCATTTATTCCTAGTTAAGAATAGGTGATTTCCTACCAAAAACTCATCCAAATGAGTTGAAATTTTGTACAGAGCTAGGTTTTATCGTAAGAGACCACTCACCAAAATTTGGGAGGGTTTAGAAATAATTTGACCACTTAAATAAATTCTTCTAACTTAATTAAATTAAAACTAAAACCTTAGGCAAAGTGTCTCCAAAAATTCCCATTTTTTGACAGCCTCTAGGTATGGCTAAGGGTAACCCCCTTCCCAAATTTCGGGTCATTTGGACAAGGGACGAAGAGTGGGCATTCATTTTAGTTCCTGCCCAACTCTAGGTACAGCCCCCACTAAAACGGGTGCTGCGGTCAAACCGCTTACCCAAACGAGTTGAAATCAATTTTAAATTAATCTAGACTCGAAGGGCTAAACCTTTTGGGACTGGCCATTTTTCCTAAATCGACCTCTAAGTATCTCGTTTTGTAGCATTCAAAATACGCTCATTTATATATATTTTTCCTTATATACTATATTCACAACTTTATAATATAAATATGTTTTACTGTTCATTTTTTACAGAACCCGAGAACTGAAACCAGACAACTTATATTTCCTGTAGCTCTTCCGTGATCCATCGCCGGCCATCTGGTCACTTCCCTGGCCAGCAACCACCACCACCACCTCCGTCGAGGCGATGACTATCGGTCGGCGGTGGTTTGGCCGCCGGAGGTGGCGGTTTCTGGCGTACCTGAAAATATATTTTTCATAGTTTTTCCTTGAAACACGAGATAGGTCCGGCTCCTTAGAGCACGAACTTCCTTTCTAAGATCCTAAGATCTACCCATAAGAGAAGAAGTAGAGGAGGACCTTGTTCACGGTTTGGAGGCGAGATGAACGTCGGATTGTCATGGCGCGGTGGCGGCGTTCCCGAACTTCTCCTACAGCAAGAACAATAACTCAAATCCGGTTGGTCAAGAGTGTAAACTTCTCATCTTGCTCTAAGGGGGCTTTTTGTAACATCCCATTTCCGGCTAGACCCCTAGGAGTCAGTTGGTCGTGACGGAACCCCAGGAAGCACATAAAATTGAAATAAAGCGATCAATATTTCGGGTCACGGGTTGGTCACGCCCGTGACCGACCCGTCACGCCCGTGACTTGGGCGTGACTACTTCGATGACCGTCGATCTCCACGAGACGATCGTCGAACGTGCTGTCTGGGCATGTCACGCCCGTGACCAAGGTGTCACGCCCGTGACTATGGGCGTGACCCCATCGACGATCGTCGATCGCCGTGAGACGATCGTCGACCTTGCGGCCCGGGCATGTCACGCCCGTGACATGAGTGTCACGCCCGTGACCTAGGGCGTGACCAGCCTTCGACGATCGTCGATCTCAATTCGACGATCGATGACCTCAAAATTTGCCGTTCGGGCATGTCACGCCCGTGACCTAGAGGTCACGCCCGTGACCTAGGGCGTGACCAGCCTTTGACGATCGTCGATCTCAGTTCGACGATCGTCGACCCCAAAATCTGCCATTCGGGCCTGTCACGCCCGTGACCCAAGGTGTCACGCCCGTGACCACCCATCGACGATCGTCGATCTCAGTTCGACGATCGTCGAACCCAGAATTGGCTATTCGGGCCTGTCACGCCCGTGACCTATGTGTCACGCCCGTGACATTGGCCGAAACGACGGTTCAGGCCCGAAATTATTCTAACACGCGTGGTAATAAATGCTGGTGTGGGAAGTTACACCAGGAGTAATTTCAGGCCGTTTTCCTTCTGTAATTATATAATAAACGAGGAAGATATGGTCCAATAGGAAGCCGCCAGCTGGACACACCTGTTCAGTTTCCACCGTTTCTTATCCCTTCACTGTAACCGAAACGTTAAGGGAGAACCTTCATGGCCATTAAGGCTTTACCCATTCATCTTCCCACTTTCTGACTTATAAAAGCCCACTTGAGGCAAGAGGAGAAGGTTACACGCTCAAGCAAACGGATCAGACCTTTGTTCTTGCTGTAGGAGAAGTTCAGCAACGCCACCACCGCGCCATGGCACCCCGTCATTCTTCTCGCCTTCAAACCGCGAATAAGGTCCTCCTCTGCTCCTTCTCTTTCATGGGTAGATCTTAGGATTCTTAGAAAGGAGGTTCGCGCTCAACGGAGCCGGACCCATCTCTCGTTTTCATGGAAAAACCATGAAAAAGATATTTTGAGTTCGCCGGAAACCGCCACCTCCGGCGGCCAAACCACCGCCGACCGCTAGCCATCGCCTCAACGGAGGTGGTGGTGGTGGTGGCTGGCCAGGGAAGTGACCGAACGGCCGGCGACGGATCACGGAATGCTTACAGGAAAAAGTTTTCCTGTGTCTGTTCGGGTTCATGAAGAAGATGAACAGTAGAATTAATATTATAATGCATAGATTATTATATATTACTTAATGGAAAATAGATTATTTGAACATATTTTGAGGCTGCGAAACGAGGCACTTAGAGGCCGATTTAGGAAAAATGACCAGTCACAAAAGTTGTAGCCCTCTGGGTCTACTTTAATTCAAAATTGATTTTATTCAATTTGGGTGAGTGGTTTGACCACAGCACTCATTTCGGTGGGATCAAGACCTAGGCTAACCAGAAATTGAAAAGGTTGCCCACGGTTCATAACATGTCCAAATGACTTGAAATTTGGACTGGAGATCTATAATATGTGTATCGAGAGGCTGTCCAAAAATGAGAATTTTTGGAGAACTTTTGCCTAAAGTTTTTGTAAGATTTTAATAAACAATATAAAATTAATTAGGAGATGAAATTAAGTCCAAACTCCCCCAAATTTTGGGTGGTGGTCCCTGGCATCAATGTTAAGATCTGTACAAAATTTCAACTCAATTGGTCGAGTTTTGAATTGGGAAGTATCAAGTCCTAGATAGGTCTTGGTGAGGGGTACTTTGGGGAAAAGTACGATTGGAGATGGAGTGGACAAATCTCCTCAAAAGAGGCTGAAGTTGTTGGCCACTGATTTGTTGAGTCTATGTCTACCCTCTAGGGTAACATGGTGTGGATTAGGGTGGATTTTACCCTAAGAGATTGGCTCAAATCCATCGGGTGGGGGTTTTGAGGTTTGTGAAGGACATAGGAGCAAAAGCTCTTGTATGCCCTTGAAATTTGGAGGAGAGTGGCATGATATGCTGAAAACCCTTTGGTTGAAATGGTGAAGGAATTGGAGGTAATTGGGTACCTCGGAAGTTGAGAGTTTGAATTAGGATAGAAATGTAATTTAGTTATTTTAAGCACTAAATCTAATCCAAAAATTATGAAACTCGGGAGGAGGGGGTTTTAGGATGTTTTAGACTTATGGTAATTTTCCTGGAATTTTATGATTAATAAATATCATACTTCATGTGTTAAAGGATTATTAGCCCGATTTGTTGTTTCAAATATTTGGAGGTTTTAAATTAATTATAATCAGTTAAAATTCTGGATTTAGATCTTGACCAGTAGAACATTGATCCCTGGATTTTTATAGAATTTTTATGTTGAGTAAATCTAGTACTTTATTCACAGATGATAGAAAGGGCTTTTATGTTTAAAAATTAATTATGGATAAAATACTTTCTGGAAAATTGTGAAACTTGGCCAGTGCTAATTTTTAGGCCTTTATCTGCATGACATAAATTATTTTATAATTTTTGGAAGAATATTTTCTGTACTTGTTTCATAAACAACAGAAGTTAGAGATTATTTCTAAAATAGTTTTCATGCCCTTTTTATGATAGAAAAATTATGATACTTAGGATTTAACCTATTGAGATAACCTAGTATTTATCATAAATTTGCTGGACATCTTGCATGAGAACTCAGGGTAGTTCATGTTCAAACCGGTAGTCCTTGGGATTTTCGAGGATTTAATTAAATGCCAAATAAATTAAGAAAATTTCCATTTTCTGGACTTAGGTCATTTATATCATGGTAAGCCTCCAGTAAATAATTTAGGGCATTTGGATGAGTAATGGATCATTGCATAACCGGTTCGACATGTAGCCTAGGTCGGTCTGCATATAGCAATTGTGAATTGAAATAAGACATGATCTGAGGAAGACATTGGAGTTAAATAATTCATTTTGTTTGGGTGGGCAATAGTGGAGGAAATCGCATTAGGAAGATATAAAGAGTAGTGAGTAGTGGTGATAGCTAGAGTTAAGAGGTGCTCGGGTTCGACGAAAGATCGTCTTCCCCGAAGAGTGGAAGGTTTAAAAATCACCCTAGGATAGTCTATCGTAATGTGAGAAGGGAATGGGTTAAGGGAAATAAACCAATAATATTAAGTGCCTTGCGAAAGTGAACTTCGGGCCGTAATGCCGCCGTCTTGGTTCCTAGTGCCCCTTGAGAGCCCTTCACGGGGTATACCGGGGGCAGTCCTGGGCTAACGTAAACTGTAATAATAAACTGGCAAGAGTAACTTAGTAACTAGGATTGCACTTTTCACAAACACTGTTGGCACAAGAAGATTGATGAGAGCTTCGGCTCGGGTGATTTGGAAACGGACGTTTGGGTCCGGGGAGCCTCGGCTCGGTTGGTTAAGAGACGGACGGGATGGTCCGGGGAGCTTCGGCTCGGTTGGTTGGAGACGGACGTTTGGTCCTGGGAGCTTCGGCTCGGTTTTTGTGTGTTTGCGATTAAACTTGCATGTGCATAAGATAGGAAAAGTTAAGGTGGTGGGTTTTACGATATCGGGGAGTTCGATTGCACCGACACCGATATCGTTGACTCGGCGAGGTGGTTAGCACTTCGCCAACAGAAGTCCGGTGCGCCAGCCGGCAAGAGTACGCAGGCGTCCGCTTAGTGCACCAAGCGTTGAGGCGTACGATAGGTCAGACCAGTGGTGCTTTTACTGGTTTTGAGGTGGGCGAGGCCCAACCCACCGCTTCCGTCTGCCACTACGGAGGTATCCTGGGAGGTAACGGCTCCGAAAGGGGGAACTAAAGGTCTGTGTGCACAGAGTCGGGTGTGTGAGTTGCACTTGCATGTTTCATCATACCCACTAGCATGTCATAGCATAATCGATTCATTTAACCCTGACACCTAAAGTATAAGTGGTATGGGACGCTTATACATTAGGACCTGCAAAACGACCCCTTGGTCTATAAGCTTGTGTGGGCAAGTTTATAAATCAAAGGTTAATTTCAATATATAACAACCATTGCTGTTTGATAACCGACACCCCAACGTATAAGTGGTATGGGACACTCTATACGATGGGAGCCTTGCAAAAGATCCCTTTTGCTTATGTGTTCTCGCATAAGTGAAGGTTTAAATTCATATATTTGCTTTTCTTATTGCTAGACCTATTATAACAATCATATTAACTGCTCACCGAATACATCTTGCTAGATTAAGTCCATAGTCACCTGTTTCTTGATTTATCTCTACCATCATGTCCTTCCCTTTCTTCCTCCCCGCTCGGTACCTAGGAGCCATGGGGGAAGGGGTAGGGGATGATAGGGCTTAGTCTTTATGACTAACGGTTTTCGAACCGCATCATTTAGGGGATCGTGGAGCCCAGCATGGAGGAGCAGCCCCAGAGATCGGTGCGCCTAGAGATGGGGCAGTCTAGCTCCGGAGTTCACACAGCCGGGACCGTGAGTCTCGACCTTGAGTAGTTTCTGTTTTCGCTTCCGCATGAGAGACTTGTAGTGAGGACATATTGTACCGGGCATAAGCCCGTATTTATAGTACTCTGATGATTTCTGTGGACACTCCCTTTCGTGGAGATTTTATCTTATTTACATGTGATTTATTATTGTGGACTGCATTGTTCTTACTTCAATAATTATGCTACTTTTCTGTGATCGAATTGGCCGGCAGAATCGGCGCCTTGTGGTGATGACCCTTCAGGACGTGAAGGAGTCACCGCAAAGCGGCGGTTCTGGGCCTAAGACCCCGGTGGTTGAAAAAGAAAAAAAAAGGGGTCTTACAAGTGGTATCAGAGGAAACATCGATCAGACGGAAAGTAGCAGTCCACAAACCCTAGGTCACCCCCCGCTTGAGTTTAGTTTGGGGACAAACTAAGCAGCGGAAGCAGTGGTGTGCCCATATGGGGATCACATATAAATTGTCCACCTTTATGTAATATTTGAACGTTTTCTCAGCGTGTGTTTTTGTTACGCAGCCTCCAGCACGGACTACGCCACAAGGTGGAGTTCAACAGGCTCAGGATGTTGCACCACCCCCACCGGCCCCCACTCCTTTCCTTCAGTCAGACATGGGACAGACCCTGACTGCCATTCTGGAGGCCTTCAGGGCCCAGCAGGTTCCGGCCCCGCAGCCAAATCCGGGGGCCAACTGGCTAAGCATCTTCCGAGGACTGGCTCCCCCGTCCTATTTGGGGACAGAGTCGGCTGTTCGGACGGAAGAGTGGCTAGATATCATGTACGAGATGCTGACTTGGATTCGGTGTCCATGGGAGGAGAGGGTGGCTCTGGTTGTCTCCTGCCTGGAGTCCCATGCAAAGAGGTGGTGGAAGACGCTGTTGGACACGACATTTGCTGATAGGGAGGTTGCGGAGGTTACTTGGGAGGAGTTCAGGGCCGCACTGCTGGAGCATTTCGTTCCGCAGTCGGCTAGGGATGATTTGGAGGAGCGGTTCTTACAGCTGAAGCAGGGTACCCGGACCGTGGTGGAGTACCATCGCGAGTTTGACCATCTGGCTCGATACGCAGATTCCTACCAGCTGGACGAGGCAGGGTATATCAGGAGGTTCTATAAGGGCCTGCGGGAGGACTTGAGGGAGGCTCTGTTGTTTGTATCTGACGGGCCCATCTCCCGGATCTTGGAGATGGCCAAAAGGATTGAGGCTGACTAGCACACCACCCGGGGCCGAAAGCGGCCAGCAGAGGATCAGGGACGGAGAGGTAGGAATGACCAGCGGCGGGGTGCTGTACCAGAGGGGAGGAGGACAGAGGACCAGCCTCGTCAGGACGTGAGGCAGGAGCCGAGGGAACAGGTGGTATTAGCCCCTCCCCCTCTTCGGATGCAGGAGATGCCGAGACCCGGGGGAATGGCGTATCCCCCACCAGTGTTTTCTT
This sequence comes from Platanthera zijinensis, assembly GCA_039513925.1. Classification (NCBI taxonomy): domain Eukaryota; kingdom Viridiplantae; phylum Streptophyta; class Magnoliopsida; order Asparagales; family Orchidaceae; genus Platanthera; species Platanthera zijinensis. The sequence goes on from CM077092.1 coordinate 120,062,222, forward strand.
TGCCATCAGATTGGGCACATTCGAAGGAACTGCCCCATGAGGGGGGCACCACCTCCAGCACATCAGGGCGGCCCACCAGCTCAGCATTACGGAGGCCGAGGACGCGGCCGCGGTCGAGGATACCAGGGGGAAGATCGTAGACAAGGAAGAGAGCAGGTATATGCTTTGGACCTTGCGCAGCCTCAAAATCCGGAGCAGGTCATCGCAGGTACGCTGCAATGTTTCTTTATTTTCATAGAATCTCCCTTTAAGTTGTTAAAACTCAGAACCGCACTAGATAGATTAACAAGGAAAGAAAATTCTTTATGGAACCCTAAGATATTTAATCACCCCAGGTATAGTCTTCATCAGCGGCAAGCCTGCCCGCACGCTGTTCGATACTGGAGCTACTCACTCCTTTGTGTCGGAGTCGTTCGTAGAAGGACTGGAAGGTGTGCAGCGGTTCACAGGCTTGAGGATGAGGGTGCGACTGCCAGATGGATCTGAGCTCCTTACCACGGATCACTGCAATATGGAGGCAGAAATTGGTGGAAAAGCGTTCGAGGCTCCAGCGACGATTTTGAAGCTGACGGACTACGACCTGATCCTGGGCATGGTATGGCTGCACTGGAACTATGCCCAGATTGACTGCCAGGCAAAGAGGATCACCGTGAGACACGGGGACTCTTTCATTACCATCGAAGGTATAAGACCTGTCTCTCGTATACTCTTATCTTCGGTACAGGCCGTTAAGGCCCATCTGCAGGGAGAGGAGGTCTATCAGATTCTATTTGAGATGGCAGAGGTTAAGGAGTCGGTGACAGACATCCCGGTGGTGCGAGATTTCGCTGACATCTTTCCGGAGAAACTGCCAGGACTACCTCCACACCGAGAGCAGGATTTTCAGATACAGCTTGTGCCGGGAGCCAAGCCGGCGTCTAGGGCCCCTTATCGGATGGCCCCAAAGGAGTTGGCAGAGTTTCGGACTCAGTTGCAGGAATTAGTTGAGGCAGGTTTTGTTAGACCGAGTTCCTCGCCATGGGGAGCACCGGTCCTGTTCGTGAAGAAGAAGGATGGGACACTCCGCCTGTGCATCGATTATCGAGCACTAAACAGGCTGACCGTCCGGAATACCTATCCGCTCCCACGGATAGACGAATTATTCGACCAGCTGGAGGGGGCCCATTATTTCTCGAAGCTGGACTTGAGATCAGGATACTACCAGCTGCGGATCCAGGAGGAGGATATCCCGAAGACGGCCTTTAGTAGCAGATATGGCCTGTATGAGTTCACCGTGATGCCCTTTGGGCTCACGAATGCTCCATCGGCGTTCATGAGTCTCATGAACCGGGTTTTCGAGGCCTACTTGGATGTGTTCATCATAGTATTCATAGACGACATCCTGATCTACTCTAGGACGGAGGAGGAGCACACTCGGCACCTGGCACTGACCTTGGAGAGGTTGCGGGAGCATCGCCTTTATGCAAAATTCAGCAAGTGTCAGTTCTGGTTGAAGGAGGTGGCCTTCCTAGGCCACATCATCAGCGGAGCCGGGTTAGCAGTAGATCCAGCAAAGATTCGGGCAGTTCGCGATTGGCCGCAGCTGAGGACAGCCACCGATGTACGCAGTTTCTTGGGACTTGCCGGTTACTACCGGAAGTTCGTGGAGGGGTTCTCTCGGATTGCCCTCCCCCTCACATCTTTGACAAAGAAGGAGGCACCTTTTGTTTGGACCCCGCAGTGCCAGGCGGCTTTCCAGGAGCTGAAGGACCGACTCATCTCGGCCCCTATTCTGGCCCTTCCATCCGGAAAGGAAGGATTCCAGGTGTATATCCGACGCATCATACAAAGGGATGGGAGCGGTGCTGATGCAGAACGGACATGTCATAGCATATGCCTCCCGCCAGCTGAAGACCCATGAGAGGAACTACCCGGTGCACGACCTCGAGATGGGAGCGGTCGTTTTTGCTTTGAAGGTCTGGCGCCATTATCTTTATGGAGTCCACTGCGATATCTTCTCCGATCACAAGAACCTGAAATACGTGGACACGCAGAAGGAGCTGAATATCAGGCAGAGGCGTTGGGTGGAGTTCTTAGCAGATTATCAGTATGAGATGCACTACCATCCAGGGAAGGCAAATGTGGTGGCCGACGCGTTGAGTCGGAGAGCTGCCACTTCCGAAGCTGGGCCCCAGGTTATGTCCATGGAGCTAGTCCAGTCATTCAGAGATATGCAGATATCCCTAGTGTCCGAGGATGACCCAGTTCTGTATAGGGAGTATCTGGCATCGATGGTGGCCATAGACGATATTCGGGATCGCATTCGGGACGGACAGAGGACAGATGCGTGGGCGGAGCCGATGTTCCGAGCTTTGGAGGAAGGTTCGACAGGAGATTATTCCCTGAGAGATGGTTTGCTCCACTTCAGAGGCAGAGTATATATACCCGCAGGAGGCCAGATCCGAGAGGATATTATGATGGAGGCGCATTGCAGCCGGTACTCGGTACACCCGGGGATCACAAAGATGACCGCTGATTTGAAGAGGACGATGTTTTGGCCGGGCATGAAGAAGGACATTACGTACTTCGTGACCCATTGCGAGGCGTGTCAGTTGGTGAAGGCGGAGTGCAGGAACCCCGCAGGATTGTTACAGCCACTCCCGGTGCCGGAGTGGAAGTTCGACGATATAGCGATGGATTTTATACATGGTCTTCCCCGGTCTCGGACAGGGAACGACTCGATTTGGGTGATTGTCGATCGGTTGACGAAGGTGGCCCGCTTTGTACCGATCAGGAAGGATGACTCGGTGGGAGTGCTGGTACGGAAGTTTGTGGAGCAGTATGTCCGATATCATGGCGTGCCCCGGACGATAGTGTCGACCGCGATGGACGGTTTACATCCAGGGAGTGGCGGTCAGTGCAGGCATATTTGGGCACCCGGTTGACTTTTAGCACGGCCTTCCACCCTCAGACGGACGGGCAGACCGAGCGCACCAACCGGACCTTGGAGGATTTACTACGGCTGTGTATACTGGACCGAGGGGAGCCGTGGGAGAAGATGTTACCATTGGTCGAGTTCTCCTATAATAACAGCTACCAGTCCAGCATCAGGATGGCGCCTTATGAAGCCTTGTATGGACGAAAATGTAGGACCCCGCTTTCTTGGGTTCAGGACGAGGATCCGAAGCTGCTGGGATCGGATTTCGTGGAAGACACCGAGGCTCAGGTGAGACTGATCAGAGATAGGATGTTGGAGGCGCAGAGCAGACAGGCTAAATACTATGACGCCCGGCATCGTCAGGTGGAGTTTCGGGTAGGGGATCGAGTGTTCTTGAAGATCCGGCCCATGCACGGAGTCTCACGGGTGCGCGGTCGGAGGAAGAAACTCAGCCCTAGGTATATGGGCCCTTACCGGATCCTGGAGCGGATCGGACCCCTAGCTTACAGGCTAGAGTTGCCACCAGAGCTGGCAGCTCTACACGACGTCTTCCACATCTCTTCGCTGAGAAGGACTCTACTACGCCCGGAGCAGCGGATTTTGACCACCGAAGGGCCGGTAGCTTCAGAACCGATCTGTTCACTTGGAGCCGGTTCGGATCGACGACAAAGGAGTGCGGATCTTGCGCCGCAAGAAGATCCCCTTAGTCAAGGTTCTGTGGAGAAACCACGGTCAGGAGGAGCACACCTGGGAACCGCAGGATCTGATGAGGCAAAGATACCCGGAGTTGTTCAGTCAGGTACATCTCACCACCTCTCGGTATACTATAGACTGCCTTCTTGTTTTGGAATGTTAAGACTAGATAAGGAAAATCCAGGACCTAGGCATGCGCACTTAATCAGAAAGGTAGGGGCTAATCTTTTTTTATTGGGGAGATTGTCTTAGTTATCAAACGAACAGTCGCCTGAACCCAATAGAAAGATTGTATGGGATGTTACAAGTTTAATTTATTCCGATAGAAATCCTCGTAGGCTCAACCTCAATTTCGGGGACGAAATTTTTGTTTTGTTTATTGGGATTTGTAACATCCCATTTCCGGCTAGACCCCTAGGAGTCAGTTGATCGTGACGGAACCCCAGGAAGCACATAAAATTGAAATAAAGCGATCAATATTTCGGGTCACGGGTTGGTCACGCCCGTGACCGACCCGTCACGCCCGTGACTTGGGCGTGACTACTTCGACGACCGTCGATCTCCACGAGACGATCGTCGAACGTGCTGTCTGGGCATGTCACGCCCGTGACCAAGGTGTCACGCCCGTGACTATGGGCGTGACCCCATCGACGATCGTCGATCGCCGTGAGACGATCGTCGACCTTGCGGCCCGGGCATGTCACGCCCGTGACATGAGTGTCACGCCCGTGACCTAGGGCGTGACCAGCCTTCGACGATCGTCGATCTCAATTCGACGATCGTCGACCTCGAAATTTGCCGTTCGGGCATGTCACGCCCGTGACCTAGAGGTCACGCCCGTGACCTAGGGCGTGACCAGCCTTCGACGATCGACGATCTCAGTTCGACGATCGTCGACCCCAAAATCTGCCGTTCGGGCCTGTCACGCCCGTGACCCAAGGTGTCACGCCCGTGACCACCCATCGACGATCGTCGATCTCAGTTCGACGATCGTCGAACCCAGAATTGGCTATTCGGGCCTGTCACGCCCGTGACCTATGTGTCATGCCCGTGACATTGGCCGAAACGACGGTTCAGGCCCGAAATTATTCTAACACGCGTGGTAATAAATGCTGGTGTGGGAAGTTACACCAGGAGTAATTTCAGGCCGTTTTCCTTCTGTAATTATATAATAAACGAGGAAGATATGGTCCAATAGGAAGCCGCCAGCTGGACACACCTGTTCAGTTTCCACCGTTTCTTATCCCTTCACTGTAACCGAAACGTTAAGGGGAGAACCTTCATGGCCATTAAGGCTTTACCCATTCATCTTCCCACTTTCTGACTTATAAAAGCCCACTTGAGGCAAGAGGAGAAGGTTACACGCTCAAGCAAACGGATCAGACCTTTGTTCTTGCTGTAGGAGAAGTTCAGCAACGCCACCACCGCGCCATGGCACCCCGTCGTTCTTCTCGCCTTCAAACCGCGAATAAGGTCCTCCTCTGCTCCTTCTCTTTCATGGGTAGATCTTAGGATTCTTAGAAAGGAGGTTCGCGCTCAACGGAGCCGGACCCATCTCTCGTTTTCATGGAAAAACCATGAAAAAGATATTTTGAGTTCGCCGGAAACCGCCACCTCCGGCGGCCAAACCACCGCCGACCGCTAGCCATCGCCTCAACGGAGGTGGTGGTGGTGGTGGCTGGCCAGGGAAGTGACCGAACGGCCGGCGACGGATCACGGAATGCTTACAGGAAAAATGTTTTCCTGTGTCTGTTCGGGTTCATGAAGAAGATGAACAGTAGAATTAATATTATAATGCATAGATTATTATATATTACTTAATGGAAAATAGATTATTTGAACATATTTGAGGCTGCGAAACGAGGCACTTAGAGGCCGATTTAGGAAAAATGACCAGTCACAAAAGTTGTAGCCCTCTGGTCTACTTTAATTCAAAATTGATTTTATTCAATTTGGGTGAGTGGTTTGACCACAGCACTCATTTTGGTGGGATCAAGACCTAAGCTAACCAGAAATTGAAAAGGTTGCCCACGGTTCATAACATGTCCAAATGACTTGAAATTTGGACTGGAGATCTATAATATGTGTATCGAGAGGCTGTCCAAAAATGAGAATTTTTGGAGAACTTTTGCCTAAAGTTTTTGTAAGATTTTAATAAACAATATAAAATTAATTAGGAGATGAAATTAAGTCCAAACTCCCCCAAATTTTGGGTGGTGGTCCCTGGCATCAATGTTAAGATCTGTACAAAATTTCAACTCAATTGGTCGAGTTTTGAATTGGAAAGTATCAAGTCCTAGATAGGTCTTGGTGAGGGGTACTTTGGGGAAAAGTACGATTGGAGATGGAGTGGACAAATCTCCTCAAAAGAGGCTGAAGTTGTTGGCCACTGATTTGTTGAGTCTTTGTCTACCCTCTAGGGTAACATGGTGTGGATTAGGGTGGATTTTACCCTAAGAGATTGGCTCAAATCCATCGGGTGGGGGTTTTGAGGTTTGTGAAGGACATAGGAGCAAAAGCTCTTGTATGCCCTTGAAATTTGGAGGAGAGTGGCATGATATGCTGAAAACCCTTTGGTTGAAATGGTGAAGGAATTGGAGGTAATTGGGTATCTCGGAAGTTGAGAGTTTGAATTAGGATAGAAATGTAATTTAGTTATATTAAGCACTAAATCTAATCCAAAAATTATGAAACTCGGGAGGAGGGGGTTTTAGGATGTTTTAGACTTATGGTAATTTTCCTGGAATTTTATGATTAATAAATATCATACTTCATGTGTTAAAGGATTATTAGCACGATTTGTTGTTTCAAATATTTGGAGGTTTTAAATTAATTATAATCAGTTAAAATTCTGGATTTAGATCTTGACCAGTAGAACATTGATCCCTGGATTTTTATAGAATTTTTATGTTGAGTAAATCTAGTACTTTATTCACAGATGATAGAAAGGGCTTTTATGTTTAAAAATTAATTATGGATAAAATACTTGCTGGAAAATTGTGAAACTTGGCCAGTGCTAATTTTAGGCCTTTATCTGCATGACATAAATTATTTATAATTTTTGGAAGAATATTTTCTGTACTTGTTTCATAAACAACAGAAGTTAGAGATTATTTCTAAAATAGTTTTCATGCCCTTTTTATGATAAAAAAATTATGATACTTAGAATTTAACCTATTGAGATAACCTAGTATTTATCATAAATTTGCTGGACATCTTGCATGAGAACTCAGGGTAGTTCATGTTCAAACCGGTAGTCCTTGGGATTTTCGAGGAATTTAATTAAATGCCAAATAAATTAAGAAAATTTCCATTTTCTGGACTTAGGTCATTTATATCATGGTAAGTCTCCAGTAAATAATTTAGGGCATTTGGATGAGTAATGGATCATTGCATAACCGGTTCGACATGTAGCCTAGGTCGGTCTGCATATAGCAATTGTGAATTGAAATAAGACATGATCTGAGGAAGACATTGTAGTTAAATAATTCATTTTGTTTGGGTGGGCAATACTGGAGGAAATCGCATTAGGAATATATAAAGAGTAGTGAGTAGTGGTGATAGCTAGAGTTAAGAGGTGCTCGGGTTCGACGAAAGATTGTCTTCCCCGAAGAGTGGAAGGTTTAAAAATCACCCTAGGATAGTCTATCGTAATGTGAGAAGAGAATGGGTTAAGGGAAATAAACCAATAATATTAAGTGCCTTGCGAAAGGGAACTTCGGGCCGTAATGCCGCCGTCTTGGTTCCTAGTGCCCCTTGAGAGCCCTTCACGGGGTATACCGGGGGCAGTCCTGGGCTAACGTAAACTGTAATAATAAACTGGCAAGAGTAACTTAGTAACTAGGATTGCACTTTTCACAAACACTGTTGGCACAGGAAGATTGATGAGAGCTTCGGCTCGGGTGATTTGGAAACGGACGTTTGGGTCCGGGGAGCCTCGGCTCGGTTGGTTAAGAGACGGACGGGATGGTCCGGGGAGCTTCGGCTCGGTTGGTTGGAGACGGACGTTTGGCCCGGGGAGCTTCGACTCGGTTTTGTGTGTTTGCGATTAAACTTGCATGTGCATAAGATAGGAAAAGTTAAGGTGGTGGGTTTTACGATATCGGGGAGTTCGATTGCACCGACACCGATATCGTTGACTCGGCGAGGTGGTTAGCACTTCGCCAACAGAAGTCCGGTGCGCCAGCTGGCAAGAGTACGCAGGCGTCCGCTTAATGCACCAAGCGTTGAGGCGTACGATAGGTCAGACCAGTGGTGCTTTTACTGGTTTTGAGGTGGGCGAGGCCCAACCCACCGCTTTCGTCTGCCACTACGGAGGTATCCTGGGAGGTAACGGCTCCGAAAGGGGGAACTAAAGGTCTGTGTGCACAGAGTCGGGTGTGTGAGTTGCACTTGCATGTTTCATCATACCCACTAGCATGTCATAGCATAATCGATTCATTTAACCCTGACACCTAAAGTATAAGTGGTATGGGACGCTTATACATTAGGACCTGCAAAACGACCCCTTGGTCTATAAGCTTGTGTGGGCAAGTTTATAAATCAAAGGTTAATTTCAATATATAACAACCATTGCTGTTTGATAACCGACACCCCAACGTATAAGTGGTATGGGACACTCTATACGATGGGAGCCTTGCAAAAGATCCCTTTTGCTTATGTGTTCTCGCATAAGTGAAGGTTTAAATTCATATATTTGCTTTTCTTATTGCTAGACCTATTATAACAATCATATTAACTGCTCACCGAATACATCTTGCTAGATTAAGTCCATAGTCACCTGTTTCTTGATTTATCTCTACCATCATGTCCTTCCCTTTCTTCCTCCCCGCTCGGTACCTAGGAGCCATGGGGGAAGGGGTAGGGGATGATAGGGCTTAGTCTTTATGACTAACGGTTTTCGAACCGCATCATTTAGGGGATCGTGGAGCCCAGCATGGAGGAGCAGCCCCAGAGATCGGTGCGCCTAGAGATGGGGCAGTATAGCTCTGGAGTTCACACAGCCGGGATCGTGAGTCTCGACCTTGAGTAGTTTCTATTTTCGCTTCCGCATGAGAGACTTGTAGTGAGGACATATTGTACCGGGCATAAGCCCGTATTTATAGTACTCTGATGATTTCTGTGGACACTCCCTTTCGTGGAGATTTTATCTTATTTACATGTGATTTATTATTGTGGACTGCATTGTTCTTACTTCAATAATTATGCTACATTTCTGTGATCGAATTGGCCGGCAGAATCGGCGCCTTGTGGTGATGACCCTTCAGGACGTGAAGGAGTCACCGCAAAGCGGCGGTTCTGGGCCTAAGACCCCGGTGGTTGAAAAAGAAAAAAAAAGGGGGTCTTACACTTTTATAGATCACCAAGTGGGGAGGGGAAAGGGTAAGCATTTATGGCCATGAAAACTCTCCTCTTAATATTATTTCGGTTACGGTGGAGGGAGAGGAAAAGGTGGAAAATGAAATGACTGATCCAGGTGGCGATTTCCTATTGGATCAACACTTCCACATTTTAATAAGTAATTAGAGAAGGAAACGGCCCATAAATACTCTTGGTGTAACTTTCCATACCAGAATTTATTATAACGCGAGTTAGAATAATTTCAGGCCTGAACCGACGTTTCAGCCTCTGCCACGGGCGTGACATGTCAGTCACGGGCGTGTCAGGCCCGTGTGGAAAATTCTGAGTTCGCCGATCGTCTTCCTAAGATCGACGGTCGTAGAAGGGGGTCACGCCCTAGGTAACGGGCGTGACAGGTCGGTCACGGGCGTGACCAACCCGTAATGCAAATTCTGAGTTCGCCGATCGTCTTCCTGAGATCGACGATCGTCAAAGGGGGTCACGCCCTAGGTCACAGGCGTGACCAATCCGTGCCCCGAAATCTTGGTCAATGGACTTCAATTCTTGGGTTTCCTAGGGTTCTGTCACAACAGACCGACTCCTAGGGGTCTAGCCGGAAATGGGATGTTACAATTTTGACGGGGCGCATGTTATTTCTCTCTCGCGTGGGTTATTTCACCCTCGTGCAGGTTATTTCGCCCTTGCGTGCGTTAATTTGCCAGGGCCCTCTTTATTTCTCCTGAGCACGCATTATTTTTTCCCGGGCACGCTTTATTACTCACGGGCATGCGATATTTCGCCCGAGCGCGGATTATTTTGCCCGGGCTCTCGTTATTTTGCTCGAGCTCGTGATATTTCGTCCGGGCGCGCATTATTTAACCCGGGCGGGGGTTATTTCGCCCGATCACGCGTTATTTCGCCCGTGCACGCTATATTTCGCCCGTGCACGCGTTATTTTGCACGGGTAAGTGTAATTTTACCCGGGCGCGCGTTATTTCTCCCGGGCGCGCGTTATTTTGCCCGGGAGCGCGTTATTTCGCCCGGGCGCGCGTTATTTCGCCCGGGCGCGCGTTATTTCGCCCGGGCACTCGTTATTTGCCCGGGCGCTCGTTATTTTTCCCGGGCGCGCGTTATTTCACCCGGGTGCCCGTTATTTTGCCCGGGAGCGCGATATTTTGCCTGGGCACAAGTTATTTCGCCCGGGTGCGGGTTATTTCGCCCGGGCGCGCGTTATTTATCCCGGGCGCGCGTTATTTCTCCCGGTCGAGCGATATTTTGCCCTGGCGTGCGTTATTTAGCCCGGGCGCGCGTTATTTCGCCCAAGGGCGCGATATTTCGCCCGGGCGCGCGTTATTTCGCTCGGGTCCGTGTTATTTCGCCACGGCGCGCGTTACTTCGATGTGGCGCGCGTTATTTCATCGGGGCGCACGTTATTTCGCCCCGGGGCACGTTATTTCGACGGAGCACGCATTATTTCGTCGGGGCGCGTTATTTTGCCAAGGCACGCGTTATTTTGCCCGAGCACACGTTATTTCGCCCGGGCGCGTTAATTTGCCCGAGCACGCGTTATTTCACCCGTGCATGCGTTATTTCTCCCCGACGCGGATTATTTTGCACGGGCTCGCGTTATTTTGCTCGGTCTCGCGTAATTTCGCTCGGGCTCGCGTTATTTTGCCCGGGTGCGCATTATTTCACCCGGGCGGGGGTTATTTCGCCCAATCACGCGTTATTTCCCACGGGCGCGCGTTATTTAGCCCGAGTGTGCGTTATTTCGCACGAGCACGAGTTATTTTCTCGGGCGCGCGTTATTTTTCCAGGGTTTGCGTTATTTCGCACGGGCGCACATTATTTTGTGCGGGCGCACGTTATTTCGCAGGGGAACACATTATTTCGCCGGGGCTCGCGTTATTTCGCCCGGGCACGCGTTATTTCTCACGGGCGCGCGTTATTTCGCCCATGCGCGCGATATTTCGCCCGGGCACGCATTATTTTGCTCGTGCAAGCGTAATTTCACCCGGGCGCGCGTTATTTTGCCCGAGCGCGCGTTATTTTGCCCGGGCACACATTATTTCACTCGGGCGCGCGTTATTTCGCCCGAGCGTGTGTTATTTGCCCAAGCGCTCGTAATTTTGCCCGGGCGCGCGTTAATTCGCCCAAGCGCGCGTCATTTCACCCGGGCAGGCGTTATTTTGCCCGAGCGCCCTATATTTCTCCCCGACACGCATTATTTCTCCCAGGGGTGCGTTTTTTTGCCCGGGCGCGCAATATTTCACCCGTGCGGGTTATTTCGCCCGATCACCCGTTATTTCTCTCGGGTCGGCGTTATTTTGCCCGTGCGTGCGATATTTCGTCCGGGCACGCGTTTTTTTCCTTGGCGCGCGTTATTTTGCCTGGGCGCGCGTTATTTCGCCTGGGCATGCGTTATTTTCTCGGGCGTAGTATTATTTCTCCTGGGAGCGCATTATTTCGCCCGGGCGCGTGATATTTTGCCCGTCCGCCCGTTATTTTGCCCGGGCACAGTGTTATTTTGCCCGGGCGGGCGTTATTTCGCCCGGGCGCGTTATATTTCGCCCGGGCACGCGTTATTTTGCCCGGGTGCGTTTTATTTCGCTCAAACGCTCATTATTTGCCCGGGAGGGCGTTATTTCGTTGGGGCGCATGTTATTTTGCTCGGGCGAGTTTTATTTCACCCGGGCATGCGTTATTTCGCACGTACGCGCGTTATTTCTTCGTCGCGCATTTTATTTAGCCGGGGCGCAAGTTGTTTTGCCCGCGCACGTTGTTCTGACCGGGCGTGTGCTATTTTAGCCGGGCGCCAGTTATTTTGCCCGGGCGCGCGTTATTTCGCCCGGGCGAGGTATTTTGTCCGATCACGCATTATTTTGCCAGGGCGGGCGTTATTCCGCCCGTGCATGCGAAATTTCGTCTGAGCACGCGTTATTTTGCCCGGGCGCGCGTTATTTCGCATGGGCGCGCGTTATTTTGCCCGGGAGCGCGTTATTTCGCCCGGGCACGCGTTTTTTGCCCGGGCGCCCGTTATTTTGCCCGGGCGCAGTGTTATTTCGCCCGGGAGCGCGTTATTTTGCCCGGCGCGTGATAGTTCGCTCGGGCGCCCGTTATTTTGTCCGGGAGCGGTGTTATTTCGCCCGGGCGCGCGTTATTTGCCCGGGCGCGTGATATTTTGCCCAGGCACGCGTTATTTTGCCCGGGCGCATTTTATTTCGCTCACGCGCGCATTATTTGCCCGGGCACGCGTTATTTCGTTGGGGCACGTGTTATTTTGCTCGGGCGAGTGTTATTTCGCCCAGGCATGCGTTATTTCGCCCGTCCGCGCGTTATTTCGTCGTCGCGCATGTTATTTTGGCTGGGGCGCACGATGTTTTGCCCGCACGCATTGTTCTGACTAGGCGTGCGTTATTTCAGCCGGGCACTAGTTATTTGGCCCGAGCGCACTCTATTTCGCCCGGTCGCGGGTTATTTCGCTGTGCGGGCGTTATTTTTCCAAGCGTGGATTATTTCATAAGGTCGTGCGTTATTTCGCACGGCCGCGCGTTATTTTTCCCGGACGCACGTTATTTCTCCAGGCCGCGCGTGTTTTTCCGGGCACGTGTTATTTTGCCCCGGGGTACGTTATTTTGCCCGAGCGCCCGTTATTTTGCCCGGGCGCGTGATATATTTCGCTCGGGCGTCCGTTATTTTTCCCGGGCGTGGTTTTATTTTTCCCGGGCGCGGCGTTATTTCGCCCGGGCGCACGTTATTTCAACAGGGCGTGCGTTATTTCGGCGGGGCGCGCGTTATTTCGCCCGGGCGCACGTTATTTCGCACGGGCTCCCGATATTTCGCCCCGGCACGCATTATTTCTCCCGGGCATGCGTTATTTTGCCCGGGCGCGCATTATTTCACCCGTGCGGGTTATTTCACCCGATCACCTGTTATTTCTCCCGGGCGGGCGTTATTTTGCCCAGCCACCCGTTATTTCGCCCGGGCGTACATTATTTCGCTCATGTGTGCGTTATTTGCCCGGGCGCGGATTATTTTGGCCGGGCTAGCGTTATTTCGCCTGGGCGCGCATTATTTCTCCTGGGCGCGCGTTATTTCACCCAGGCACCCATCATTTTGCATGTTGTTTTTCCCGCAAGCGCGTTGTTTTGACCGGGTGTTCGTTATTTGGCCCGGGCGCGAGTTAATTCGCCAGGGCGCACGTTATTTTGCCCGGCCGCGCGTTATTTCGCCCGATCGCGCGTTATTTCGTTGTGCGCGCGTTATTTCGCCCGACCCCGCGTTATTTCACCAAGCCACACATTATTTCACCCGGACGCGCTTTATTTATCCAGGCCGCGCGTTATTTGTCGAGCGTTATTTTGCTCGGGCGCGCATTGTTTCGCGCGGGCACACGTTATTTTTCTCGGGCGCACGTTATTTCGTCGGGGGGCGCGTTTTTTCGCCGGGGCGCGCATTATTTCGCCCGGGTGCGCGTTATTTTGCCCAGGCGCACGTTATTTTGCCCGGGCGCGAGTTATTTGCCCGGGCATGCGATACTTCGCCCGGGCACGCATTATTTTGCCCGGGTGCGCGATATTTCGCCCAAGCACCCGTTATTTCAGCTGGGCGCACTTTTTTTCCTCATGTGCGCGTTATTTGCCCCGACGCGAATTATTACTCCCGGGCTCGCGTTATTTCGCCCGGGCTCGCGCTATTTCGCCCGGGCGCGCATTATTTTACCCGAGCGGGGGTTATTTCGCCCAAACACGCGTTATTTTTCCAGGGCACGCGATATTTCGCTCGTGCGCGCGATATTTTGCCCGACCACATGTTATTTTGCACGGGCGCGCGTTATTTCACGCGGGCGCACATTATTTCGCCCGAGCAAGAGTTATTTGCTCGGGCGCGCGTTATTTTGCTCGGGCATGTGTTATTTCGACGGAGCACGCATTATTTCGTCGGGGCGCGCGTTATTTCGCCCGGGCGCGTTATTTTACCAAGGCACGCGTTATTTCGCCTGAGCACACGTTATTTCGCCCGGGCGCGTTAATTCGCCCGAGCACGTGTTATTTCACCCGTGCATGCGTTATTTCTCCCGGACGCGGATTATTTTGCACGGGCTCGCGTTATTTTGCTCGGGCTCGCGTAATTTCGCTCGGGCTCGCGTTATTTTGCCCGGGTGCGCATTATTTGATTCGGGCGGGGGTTATTTCGCCCAATCACGCATTATTTCCCCCGGGCGGGAGTTATTTTACCCGTGCGCACGTTGTTTTGCTCGGCCACAAGTTATTTTGCACGGGCGCGCGTTATTTACCCCGAGTGCGCGTTATTTCGCCCGAGCACGAGTTATTTTCTCGGGCGCGCTTTATTTTTCCAGGGTTCGCGTTATTTCGCACGGGCGCACATTATTTTGTGCGGGCGCACATTATTTTGTGCGGGCGCACGTTATTTCGCAGGGGAACACGTTATTTCGCCGGGGCTCGCGTTATTTCGCCCGGGCAAGCGTTATTTCTCACGGGCGCGCGATATTTCGCCCATGCGCGCGATATTTCGCCCGGGCACGCATTATTTTGCTCGTGCAAGCGTAATTTCACCCGGGCGCGCATTATTTTGCCCGAGCGCGAGTTAAATCGCCCGGGCGCACATTATTTCTCCCGGGCGCACGTTATTTCGCCCGAGCGTGTGTTATTTGCCCAGGAGCTCGTAATTTTGCCCGAGCGCGCGTTATTTCACCCAAGCGCGCGTCATTTCTCCCGGGCAGGCGTTATTTTGCCCGGGCGCCCTATATTTATCCCCGACACGCATTATTTCTCCCGGGCGTGCGTTATTTTGCCCGGGCGTGCATTATTTCACCCGTGCGGGTTATTTCGCCGGATCACCCGTTATTTCTCCCGGGCCGGCGTTATTTTGCCCGTACGCGCGATATTTTGTCCGGGCATGCGTTTTTTTTCCTGGGCGCGCGTTATTTTGCCCGGGCGCGCGTTATTTCGCCTGGGCATGCGTTATTTACCCGGGCGTAGTGATATTTCTCCCGGGAGCGCATTATTTTGCCCGGGCGCGTGATATTTCGCCCGGGCACCCGTTATTTTTCCCGGGCGCAGTTTTATTTCGCCCGGGCGGGAGTTATTTCGCCCGGGCGCGTGATATTTCGCCCGGGCACGCGTTATTTCGCCCGGGTGCGATTTATTTCGCTCAAACGCTCATTATTTGCCCGGGCGGGCGTTATTTCGTTGGGGCGCGTGTTATTTTGCTCGTGCGAGTTTTATTTCACGCGGGCATGCGTTATTTCGCACGTGCGCGCGTTATTTCACACGTGCGCGCGTTATTTCTTCGTCGCGCATTTTATTTGGCCGGGGCGCAAGTTGTTTTGCCCGCGCACGTTGTTCTGACCGGGTGTGTGTTATTTTAGCCGGGCGCCAGTTATTTTGCCTGGGCGCGCGTTATTTCGCCCGGGCGAGGTATTTTGACCGATCACGCGTTATTTCGCCGGGGCGGGCGTTATTCCGCCCGTGCGTGCGAAATTTCGTCTGAGCTTGCGTTATTTTGCCCGGGCGCGCGTAATTTCGCCTAGGCGCGCGTTATTTTTCCCGAGAGCGCGTTATTTCGCCTGGGCACGTGTTTTTTGCCCGGGCGCCCGTTATTTTTCCCGGGCGTAGTGTTATTTCACCCGGGAGCGCGTTATTTTGCCCGGGCGCGTGATATTTCGCTCGGGCGCCCGTTATTTTGTCCGGGCGCGGTGTTATTTCGCCCGGGCGCGCGTTATTTTTCCCGGGCGCGTGATATTTCGCCCATGCACGCGTTATTTCGCCCGGGCGCATTTTATTTCGCTCACGCGCGCATTATTTGCCCGGGCATACGTTATTTCGTCGGGGCACGTGTTATTTTGCTCGGGCGAGTGTTATTTCGCCCAGGCATGCGTTATTTCGCCCGTACGCGCGTTATTTCGTCGTCGCGCATGTTATTTTGGCTGGAGCGCACGATGTTTTGCCCGCACGCATTGTTTTGACTGGGCGTGCGTTATTTCAGCCGGGCACTAGTTATTTTGCCCGGGCGCACTCTATTTCGCCCGGTCGCGGGTTATTTCGCTGTGCGGGCGTTATTTTTCCAAGCGTGGATTATTTCATAAGGTCGTGCGTTATTTCGCACGGCCGCGCGTTATTTTTCCCGGACGCACGTTATTTCTCCAGGCCGCGCGTGTTTGTCCGGGCACGTGTTATTTTGCCCCGGGGTACGTTATTTTGCCCGAGCGCCCGTTATTTTGCCCGGGCGCGTGATATTTCGCCCGGGCGTCCGTTATTTTGCCCGGACGCGGTTTTATTTTGCCCGGGCGCGACATTATTTTGCCCAGGCGCGCGTTATTTCCCCCGGGCGCGCGTTATTTCGCACGGGTGCGCGATACTTCGCCCGGGCACGCGTTAGTTTTCCCGGGCGCGCGATATTTCGCCCAGGCACCCGTTATTTTGCCCGGGCGTACATTATTTCGCTCATGTGTGCGTTATTTTCCCGGGCGCGGATTATTTCGGCCGGGCTCGTGTTATTTCTCCTGGGCGCGCATTATTTCGCCTGGGCGCACGTTATTTCACCCAGGCACCCATTATTTTGCACGTTGTTTTTCCCGCAAGCGCGTTGTTTTGACCGGGTGTTCGTTATTTGGCTCGGGCGCGAGTTAATTCGCCAGGGCGCACATTATTTTGCCCGGCCGCGCGTTGTTTCGCCCGATCGCGCATTATTTCGTCGTGCGTGCGTTATTTCGCCCGACCCCGCGTTATTTCACCAAGCCACACATTATTTCACCCAGACGCGCTTTATTTATCTAGGCCGCGCGTTATTTGTCGGGCGTTATTTTGCTCGGGCGCGCATTGTTTCGCGCGGGCACACGTTATTTTTCCCGGGCTCACATTATTTCGCCGGGGGGCGCGTTTTTTCGCCGTGGCGCGCATTATTTCGCCCGGGCACGCGTTATTTTGCGGGCGCACGTTATTTCGCTCAGGCGCAAGTTATTTGCCCGGGCGCGCGATACTTCGACCGGGCACGCATTATTTTGCCCGGGCGCGCGATATTTCGCCCAGGCACCCATTATTTCAGCTGGGCGCACTTTTTTTCCTCTTGTGCGCGTTATTTGCCCCGGCGCGAATTATTACTCCCGGGCTCGCGTTATTTCGCCCGGGCTCGCGTTATTTCGCCCAGGCGCGCATTATTTTACCCGAGCGGGGGTTATTTCGCCCGAACACGCGTTATTTTTCCAGGGCGTGGGATATTTCGCCCGTGCGTGCGATATTTTGCCCGACCACCTGTTATTTTTCACGGGCGCGCGTTATTTCACGCGGGCGCACGTTATTTCGCCCGAGCAAGAGTTATTTGCTCGGGCGCGCGTTATTTTGCCCGTGCACGCGATATTTTGCACGGGCACACGTTATTTTTCCCGGGCGCGCGTTATTTTTCCCGGGTGCGCGTTATTTTGCTCGGGCGCGCGTTATTTCGCCGGGGTACGCATTATTTCACCAGGCGCGCGTTATTTTGCACGGGCGCGCGTTATTTTGTCGGGAGGAGCGTTAATTCGCAGGGGCGCAGGTTATTTCGCCCGGGCGCACGTTATTTCAACAGGGCGTGCGTTATTTCGGCGGGGCGCGCGTTATTTCGCCCGGGCGCACGTTATTTCGCTCGGGCGCCCGATATTTCGCCCCAGCACGCATTATTTCTCCCGGGCGTGCGTTATTTTGCCCGGGCGCGCATTATTTCACCCGTGCGGGTTATTTCACCCGATCACCCGTTATTTCTCCCGGGCGCGCGTTATTTTGCCTGTGCGCGCGATATTTCGTCCGGGTACGCGTTATTTTTCCCGGACGCGCGTTATTTTTCCCGGGCCCGCGTTATTTCTCCTGGGCGTGCGTTATTTGCAGGGGGGCAGTGTTATTTTGCCTGTGAGCGCATTATTTCGCCCGTGCGCGTGATATTTCGCCCGGGCGCCCGTTATTTTTCCTGGGCGCTATATTATTTCGCCCGGGCGCGTGTTATTTCGCCCGGGCACGTGATATTTCGCCCAGGCACGCGTTATTTTTCCCGGGTGCGTTTTATTTCGCTCACGCGCTCATTATTTGCCTGGGCGCGCGTTATTTCGTCGGGGAGCGTGTTATTTTGCTCGGGCGAGTGTTATTTCACCCGGGCATGCGTTATTTTGCTCGTGCGCGCGTTATTTCTTCGTCTCGCATTTTATTTGGCTGGGGCGCACGTTGTTTTGCCCGCGCACGTTGTTCTGACCGGGCGTGCGTTATTTCAGCCGGGCACGAGTTATTTCGCCCGGGCGCGTGTTATTTCGCCCATGCGAGTTATTTTGTCCGATCACAAGTTATTTCGCCCGGACGGGCGATTATTTCGCCCGTGCATGCGAAATTTCGTCTGAGCAAGCGTTATTTTGCATGGGCGCGTGTTATTTCGCGCGGGGGCGGGTTATTTTGCCCGGGCGAGCTTTCTTTCGCCCGGGCGTCCGTTATTTGCCCGGGCGCACGTTATTTTGCCCGGGCGTAGTGTTATTTCGCCCGGGAGCGCGTTATTTCGCCCGGGCGCCCGTTATTTTGTCCGGGCGCGGTGTTATTTTGCCAGGGCGCGCGTTCTTTCGCCCGGGCGCGCGTTCTTTCGCCCGGGCGTGTGATATTTTGCCCGGGCGCGCGTTATTTCGACCGGGCGCGTTTAATTTCGCTCACGCGCGCATTTTTTGCCCGGGAGCGCGTTATTTCGTCGGGGCGGGTGTTATTTTGCTCGGGCGAGTGTCATTTTGCCCGGGCGTGCGTTATTTTGCACGGGCGCGCGTTATTTCGTCATCGCGCATGCTATTTTTGGCCTGGGCGCACGTTGTTTTGCCCGCGCGCGTTGTTCTGACCTGGTGTGCGTTATTTCAGCCAAACGCGAGTTTTTTCGGCCGGTCGCGCGTTATTTCGCCGTGCTCGCGTTATTTTGCCAAGCGTGCATTATTTCGCCTGTCGCGCCTTATTTCGCCCGGCCACGCGTTATTTTGCTCGGACGCACATTATTTCTCCAGGCCGCGCGTTATTGTCCGGGCGTTATTTCGCCCGGGACGCGCGTTATTTCGCCCTGACACACGTTATTTTTCCGGGCAGGCGTTATTTCGCATGGGCACGTGTTATTTCGCATGGGCAAGCGTTATTTTGTCCGGGGCACGTTATTTTGCCCGGGCGCCCGTTATGCCCGGGCTCGTGATATTTTGCCCGTGCGTCCGTTATTTTGCCCGGGCGCGATGTTATTTTGCCCGGGAGCGGCGTTATTTCGCCTGGGCGCGCGTTATTTCTCCCGGGCGCGAGTTATTTCGCTCGGGCGCGCGATACTTCGGCCGGGCGCGCGATATTTCGCCCAGGCACCCGTTATTTCGCCCGGGCGCACATTATTTCGCTCACGTGTGCGTTATTTGCTTGGGCACGGATTATTTCGGCCGGGCTCGCGTTATTTCGCCTGACCACGCATTATTTCGCCTGGGCGCGCGTTATTTCGCTCAGACACCCATTATTTTGCACTTTTTTCCCGCAAGCACGTTGTTCTGATCGGGTGTTCGTTATTTGGCCCGGGCGCGCGTTATTTGGCCCTGCCGCACGTTATTTCGCCCGGTCGCGCGTTATTTCACCAAGACGTGCATTATTTCGCCCGGACGCGAGTTATTTATCAAGGCTGCGCGTTATTGGCCGAGCGTTATTTCGCTCGGGCGCGCGTTATTTTTCGTACGGGCACACATTATTTTTCCCGGGCGCGCGTTATTTTGCTCGAGCGAGCGTAATTTTGCTCGGGCGCGCGTAATTTCGCTTGGGCGCGCGTTATTTCGCCAGGGTGGGCGTTATTTCACCCGGGCGCGCGATACTTCGCCCGGGCGCGCGCTATTTTGCCCGGGTGCGCGATATTTCGCCCAGGCACCCGTTATTTCACCTGGGCGCACTTTATTTTGCTCACGTGCGGGATATTTGCCCGGGCAGGGATTATTTCGCCCGGGCTCGCGTTATTTTGCCCGGGCGCGCATTATTTCACCCGAGCGGGGGTTATTTTGCCCGGACACACGTTATTTTGCATGGGCGCTCGTTATTTCGCCCGTGCGCGCGATATTTCGCCCGTGCACATGTATTTTGCACGGGCGCATGTTATTTCGCCCGGGCACACGATATTTGGCTCGGTCGCGCGATACTTTGACCGAGCGCGAGATATTTCGCCCGGGCGCTCGTTATTTCCCCTAGGCGCGCGTTATTTCATCCGGGCGCGCGATATTTTGCTCGGGCGCGCGTTATTACGCCAGAATGTGCGTTATTTTGCCCGGGCATGCGTTCTTTTGCCCGTGCGCGCGATATTTCGCCTGGCCACGCGTTATTTTGCACGGGCACGCGTTATTTCGCGGGGGCGCGCGTTATTTCGCCCGAGCACGAGTTATGTGCTCGGGCGCGCGTTATTTTGCCCGGGAGCGCGTTATTTCTCCCGTGCGCTCGTTATTTCGCACGTGCACGTGTTATTCCGCCGGGGCGCGCGTTATTTTGCCCGGGCATGCGTTATTTCGCACGAGCGCGCATTATTTTGCTGGGCGCACGTTACTTCGCCGGGACGCGCGTTATTTTGTCGGGGCACGCGTTATTTCGCCGGGGGCGCGCGTTATTTCGCCAGGGCCCGCGTTATTTCGCCGGGACGAGCATTATTTCGCCCGGGCGCGCAATATTTCGCCCGGGCGCGCGTTATTTTGCTGGGGCGAGCATTATTTCGCCCGGGCGCGCGATATTTCGCCTAGGCGCACGTTATTTTGGCCGGGCGTGCGATATTTCGCCCAGGCACCCGTTATTTTGCCCGGGGCGCGCGTTATTTCGTTGTGGCGTGCGTTATTTCGCCCAGGCACGCGTTATTTTGCACGGGCGTGCGTTATTTCGTCGGGGCGCGCGTTATTTTGCCAGGGCCCATGTTATTTTGCCCGGGCACACGTTATTTCGCACGGGCACACGTTATTTTTCGTGGGGTCGCGTTATTTTGCCGGGGAGCGCGTTATTTCGCTCGGGCGTGCGTTATTTCGCTCGGGCGTGTTATTACGCCTGGGCGCGCTATATTTTGCCTGGGCACCCGTTATTTCGCCCGGGCGCAATTTATTTCGTTCACGTGCGCGTTATTTGCCCGGGCGTAGATTATTTCCACCCGACTCGCGTTATTTTGCCCGGGCACGCATTATTTTACCCGGGCGAGGGTTATTTCGCCCGGACACGCATTATTTTGCTAGGGCGCGCGTTATTTCGCTCTGGCACAAGATATTTCGCTCGGGCGCGCGATATTTTGACCAAGCGCGCGATATTTCTCCCGGGCACGCGTTATTTTGCCTGTGCGCGCGTTATTTTGCCCCGGAGCGCGTTATTTTGCCCAGGCGCGCGATATTTTGCCCGGGCGCGTGTTATTACGCCCTGATGCACGTTATTTTGCCCGGGCATGCGTTATTTCCCCCGTGCGTGCTTTATTTTGCCAAGGAGCGCTTTATTTCGCTGACGCCCGAGTAATTTTTTCCCGAGCGCGGATTATTTTGCCCGGGCTCGCGTTATTTCGCTGAGCACGCATTATATCGCACGGGCGCACGTTATTTCGCCCGGGCGATGGTTATTTCGCCCGGGCAGGCATTATTTCGCCCGGGCGGGTGTTATTTCGCCCGGGCGCATGTTATTTTGTCTGCGAGCGCGTTATTTTTCCCGGGCGCGCGTTTTTCGCCCGGGCGCGCATTATTTCTCCCGGATAGGCGTTATTTAGCTCGGGCGTGCGATATTTAACCCGGGTGCGGTTATTTCGCTTGAGAGCGCGTTATTTTGCACGAGAATGCATAATTTCCTCCGTGCGCGCGTTATTTTGCCCGGGCGCGTTTTATTTCGCTCACGCACACGTCATTTGCTCGGGCGCAGATTATTTTTCCCGGGCTCATGTTATTTTGTCCGGGCTCGCGTTATTTTGCCCTGGTGTGCATTATTTCGCCCAAGCTTGCATTATTTTGCCCAGGCGCGCGTCATTTCTTAAGGGTGCGCGTTATTTCGCCCAGGCGAATGTTATTTCGCACGGTCGCGTTTTTTCCCCTAGGCGCACGTTATTTCCCCTAGGCGCAGGTTCTTTCGCTCGGGCGCGCGTTATTTTCCCTGGGCGCACGTTATTTCTCCCGGGCATGCGTTATTTCCCCTAGGCGCACGTTATTTCTCCATGGCACGCGTTATTTCGCCCGTGCGTGCGAAATTTCGCCTTGCCGAGCTTTATTTCGCCTAGGGCGCGCGTTATTTCGCCAAGACACCAATTATTTTGCACGTTGTTTTTCCAGCAAGCACGTTGTTCTGACCGGGTGTTCGTTATTTGGCCCGGGCGCGAGTTAATTCGCCCGGGCGCGCGTTATTTTGCCCTGCCGCGCGTTATTTCGCCCGGTCGGGCGTTATTTCGTCGCACATATGTTTTTTCGCGCGGCCGCGCGTTATTTCACCAAGGCGCGCATTATTTTGCCCGGACGCGCGTTATTTATCCAGGCTGTGCGTTATTGGCCGGGCGTTATTTCGCTCGGGCGCACGTTATTTTGCACGGGCACACGTAATTTTTCCCGGGCACACGTTATTTTGCCGAGGCGCGCGTTATTTCGCCGGGGCGCGCGTTATTTTGCCGGGGCGCACGTTATTTTGCCTGGGCGCGCGTTATTTTGCCCGGGCGCGCGTTATTTCACCCGAGCGCGCGATATTTCGCCCGGGCGCGCGTTATTTTGCCCGGGCGCGCGATATTTCGCCCAGGCACTCGTTATTTCACCTGGGCGCACTTTATTTTGCACACATGCGCGATATTTCGTCGGG
The DNA here is from genome assembly GCA_039513925.1 of Platanthera zijinensis. Lineage (NCBI taxonomy): Eukaryota > Viridiplantae > Streptophyta > Magnoliopsida > Asparagales > Orchidaceae > Platanthera > Platanthera zijinensis. The sequence continues at coordinate 120,084,983 of CM077092.1, forward strand.
GCTCGCGTTATTTGGCCCGGGCGCGCATTATTTCACCCGGGCGGGGGTTTATTTGGCCCGGACACACGTTATTTTGCCAGGGCGCGCGTTATTTTTCCCGTGCGCGCGTTATTTTGCCCGACCACGTGTTATTTTTCACGGGCACGCGTTATTTCACGCGGGCGCACGTTATTTCTCCTGAGCATGAGTTATTTGCTCGGGCGCGCATTATTTTGCCCGTGCGCGCGTTATTTCGCCGGGGGGAGTGTTAATTCGCGGGGTGTGCGTAATTTCGCCCAGACGCGCGTTATTTCGCCGGGGCGCGCGTTATTTCGTCGGGGTGCGTGTTATTTCGTCGGGGCACGCGTTATTTTGCCCAGGCGCACGTTATTTCTCCCGGGCGCGCAAAATTTGCCCGGGCGCCCGTTATTTCGCCCGGGCACGCGATATTTCGCCCGGGAGCGCGTTATTTCGCCCGAGCATGCGATTTTTCGTCCGGGCAAGCGTTATTTCACCCGGGCGCACTTTATTTCGCTCACGTGCGCGTTATTTGCCCGGGCGCGGATTATTTCACCCTGGCTCGCGTTATTTCTCCTAGGCGCGCATTATTTCACCCGGGCGGGGGTTATTTCGCCAGGACACGCGTTATTTCGCCAGGGCGCGCGTTATTTCACCCGCGTACGCGATATTTCGCCCGTGTACACATATTTTGCATGGGCGCATGTTATTTTGCCCGGGCACACGATATTTTGCTCGGGCGCGTGATACTTTGACCGAGAGCGCGATATTTCGCCCAGGCGCTCGTTATTTCCCCTAGGCGCGCGTTATTTCGTCCGGGCACGCGATATTTTGCTCGGGCGCGCGTTATTATGCCCGAACGTGCGTTATTTTACCCGGGCTTGCGTTATTTCGCCCGTGCGTGCGATATTTCGCCCGGCCATGCGTTATTTTGCACGGGCGCGCGTTATTTTGCGGGGGCGCGCGTTATTTCGCTCGAGCACGAGTTATTTTCTCGGTCGCGCGTTATTTTACCCGGGCGCGCGTTATTTCGCCTGGGCACGCGTTATTTCGCACGTGCACGCGTTATTTCGCCGTGGCGCGCGTTATTTTGCCCGGGCATGCGTTATTTCGCACAAGCGCGCATTATTTTGCTCGGGCGAACGTTACTTCACCGGGACGCGCGTTATTTTGTCGGGGCGCGCGTTATTTCGCCAGGGGCTAGCGTTATTTTGCCCGGGCGCGCGTTATTTCGCCGGGACGAGCATTATTTCGCCTGAGCGCGCGATATTTCGCCCGGGCGTGCGTTATTTCGCCGGGGGGCGAGCATTATTTCGCCCGGGGCGCGATGAATATTTCACCGAGGCGCGCGTTTAT